>NDXB01010380.1:0-32578 GCA_002631895.1 Agapornis roseicollis
GGGGAGCTGAGAGGAAGCAGGAATGCTTGCTCCAGGCCCAAACTGTGCAGGGGCTTCAAGCGTTCCCTGTAGCTCATGGAGTAAAGAAGGGCATTAATCCAGGAAGCTGGGAGCTAGTAACAGAAAATAAAATTAGAAAAAAAAAAAAGAGGAAGAGGACAATTAAAAGCAAAAGGCTTCCTTCTAAATCTGACACCCACACCCAGAACCGCTCTGCAGGGGGCTAAGGAGGAAACACACACCTCACTGTATGTACAACCAGCTCACGCACTAGTAAAGAGGATCACTAGTGGTGCCACCAGTAAAAAGCACCCATAATAGTCATAGTAGTAGGGGACTCTGCTTTAAAAGGCAGAGGCACCCATCTGTCGGCCTGACCAGGTCTCAAGGGAGGTATGTTGCCTACCAGGGGCACAGATCAGGGATGTTGCTGAGAGGCTGCCTGCTCTAGTAAGTCCCACTGACTTTTACCCACTTCTAGTGGTCCACATGGGTGCTAGCAGTATAGACAGCAGTGGCTCAGCGAACATAAAGAAGGACTGCAGAGCCCTGGGATAGGTGGTTAGGGGCTCTGGAGCTCAGACAGCCTTTTCATCAATTCTCTAGGGTAAAGGGGAGGACCTTAAAAAGGCTAGGAGGATTGGCCAGGTTCACAAATGGTTGTAACAGTGGTGCTGTAATCACAGGTTTGGGTATTTAGAACATGGGACTCAGTTTGGGAGGCCAGGTCTACTGGAGGCTGGTGGAGCTGGAGTGACAAGGGGAAGAGCTATTTTAGTAGGAGGCTTGCCAGGCTGGTCAAAAAGCTTTAAACTAGATGTGTTGGGGGAGGGGGACATCATTCCAGTCAGTGCCAGCACCTATAATAAATGATGTGATGCAGAGCTACTTCAGCTGCTCCAGCCAATCAGCCAGCTTCATTTGGAGCTCTGCTCAGATGCCTCTATACAAATGCCTGTAGCATGGGGAATAAACAAGAGAAATCAGAGATGTGTGCATGTCTACAGGGATAGAATCAGTATCACAGAAACATGGTGGGATGGCTCCTGTGACTGCAGTGTTGGAATGGAAGGTTTCTTCTTTAGGAAAGACAGGCCTGGCAGATAGGGAGGGGACTTGCTATTTCTCAATGACAGGCTGGAGAGTATGGAACTCTGGGGACCGGTGATCAGTTAACAGAGAATTTGTGGGTCAGGGTCAAAGGGAGAACAGCAATGGGGGACATTACTGCAGGGATCTCTTACAGACTGCCTGATCAAGAGGACTCTGTGGATGAATCATTCTGTAGACATTCTATAGGAACAGCCTCATGCTCACAGGCCCATGTTCTCATGGGGGACTTGAACCACTCTGATATCTGCTGGAGGGATAGTCCAGCCTGGCACAAGCAATCCAGGAGGTTCCTCGATTATGTGGAGGACAACTTCCTTCTACAAGTAATAGAGGAGCCAACAAGGAGAGGTGCCCTGCTTGGCCTCGTGCTCACCAACAGGGAGGGGCTCATTGGAAATGTGATGCTCCAGGGCAGCCTTGGTAGTAGTGATCATGAGATGGTTGAGTTGAGTTCGAGATCCTCAGGACAGTGAAAAGAGCATGCAGCAAGCTCACTGCCCTGGACTTCAAGAGAGCAGACTTTGGTCTCTTCAGGAACCTGCTTAGTAAGGTTCCATGGGATACAGCCCTAGAGGGCAGGGGGCCCAAGACTGTTGGTTGATATTCAGGGATCACCTGCTACAAGCTCAGGAGTGTTGCATCCCAATTACGAGGAAGTGCAGCAGGAGGGCCAGGAGACCTCCTTGGATGGATAAGGAGCTGCTGAGGAAACTCAGAGGGAAAAAAAAAAAAAGTTTAGAAAAGGTAGAAGCAAGGGCAGGCAGCCTGGGAAGAATACAGAGATGTTGTCCAGGAAGCTACAGACCAGTTAGGAAAGCTAAGACCCAGTTAGAATTAAATTTGGCAAGGGATGTGAAAGAACAGGAAGGGATTCTATGGGTATGTAGCAAATAAAAGACAGACTAGAACAACATAAGCCCCTTCCAGAAGCTATCAGGAGAACTGGATACCCTGGATTTGGAGAAGGCTGAGGTTTTCAATGACTTCTGTGCTTCAGTCTTCACTGGCAAATGCTCTGATCACACCACCCAAGTCTTGGAAGGCAGAAGCAGGGACTGTGAGAATGAAGACCTTGGGCCCACTGTAGGAGAGGATCTGGTTCGAGACCATCTTAAAAATCTGAACGTGCACAAGTCCATGGGACCTGATGAAATCCATCTGCGGGTCCTCAAGGAGCTGGCGATGAAGTTGCTAAGCCACTGGCCATCATATTTGAAAAATCATGGGAGTCAGGTGAAGTTCCTGATGACTGGAAAAAGGGAAATACAGGCTCTATTTTCAAGAAGGAGAAAATGGATGACTCGGGGAATTACAGACCAGTCAGTCTCACCTCTGTGCCTGGCAAAAGTCTTGGAGCACATGCTCCTGGAAGACATGCTAAGGAGCATGAAAAACAACAAGGTGCTTGGTGACAGCCAGCATGGCTTCAGTAGGGGGAAATCCTGCCTAACCAATTTGGTGGCCTTCTACAATGGGGCTACGGAACTGATGGACAGGGGTAGAGCAGTTGATGTCATCTACCTGGACTTGTGCAAAGCGTTCGACACTGTCCCACACGACATCCTTGTCTAAATTGGAGAGACATCAATTTGATAGGTGGGGCACTCGGTGGATAAAGAACTGGCTGGATGGCTGCACACAGAGTTGTAATAAACTGCTCAATGTCCAGCTAGAGACCAGTAATGAGTGGTGCCCCTCAGGGATGGGTGTTCGGACCAGCCTTGTTCAACATCTTTGTTGGTGACATGAACAGCAGGATTGAGTCCACGCTCAACAAGTCTGATGGTGACAGCAAGCTGTGTGGTTCGGTGGATACACTGGAGGGAAGGAATGCCATCCAGAGGGACTCTGACATGCTTGTAAGGTGAACCAATGCCAACCTCATGAAGTTTAACCAAACCAAGGGTAGTAAGGTCCTGCACCTGTGCTGGGGCAACCCCAGGCACAGCTACAGGTTGGGTAAGAGAAGAGATTCAGAGCAGCCCTGTGGAGAAGGACTTTGGGGTAGTGGTTGATGAGAAAATGAACATGAGCCAGCTTCAGTGTGCACTTGCAGCCCAGAAAGCAACCGTATCCTGGGCTGCATTAAAAGGAGCGTGACCAGCAGGTCGAAGGAGGTGATCCTGCCCCCCTACTCTGCTCTCGTGAGACCTCACCTGGAGTATTGTGTGCCATTCTGGTGTCCTCAGCATAAGAAGGACATGGAAATGTTGGAACAAGTCCAGAAGAGGGCCATGAGGATGATGGGGACTGAAACACCTCCTGTATGAAGACAGGCTGAGAGAGTTGGGTCTGTTCAGCCTGGAGAAGGCTGTGTGGAGACCACATAGCAGCCTTCCAGTATCTGAAGGGAGCCTATAGGGATGCTGGGGAGGGACTCTTCATTAGGGACTGTAGTGACAGGACAAGGGGTAATGGGTTCAAACTTAAACAGGGGAGGTTTAGATTGGATATAAGGAAGAAATTCTTTACTGTCAGGGTGGTGAGGCACTGGAATGGGTTGCCCAAGGACATTGTGAGTGCTCCATCCCTGGCAGTGTTCAAGGCCAGGTTGGACAGAGCCTTGGGTGGCATGGTTTAGTGTGCGGTGTCCCTGCTTATGGCAGGGGGGTTGGAACTGGATGATCTTAAGGTCCTTTCCAACCCTAACTATTCTATGATTCTAAAATTCTGTATTTTTCCAGCAGCTTTTTAAATTAAAAGGGAGAAGAATGTAGATCACACTGCCTCATTGTCTACCAACTCCGGCTGAGCCCTCACACTTTGTCAAACCATCCTTTTATTTAGAGCTCTCCTTGTCAATAAGTATTGAATCCGTAGAGCAAATAAAAATATTACACTTCCTCCTCTAGAATTCCTTAAACAAGTGGGCTTCATCGTGCATCATGCATACTCTGTCAAGAGACACATATCTAAGACAAACATTTTTAGCTCTCTTTTAGAGAAGGGAGAACTAAGTGTTTCAGGTGTGTGTGTCTGACAATTTGTAGGCATCCAAGTATGCAATAACATTTTATAATGGCAGTAAATGAGACACTGAAATTACAGCATTCTAAGCCAAATATGAAAATTTACAGGAATTTATTTAAAACCAATCCAATTCCTAATTAACTATATAGAAGCTAGTTACACCTCAGCATCAGATCTTCAGCTTGAACTGGCTTACCAAATCTACCATTAACTTCCAAAGAATGAGAATTTTACTTCAGCATATATGTAGTTGTGTTCCTGCCCAAATTCAGCATATTCTTGCTCATAAACTGTATATTCCTTTAAAAAAAAATGAAGACCACACAGAATTATTTCCTTCTTTGAAAAAGAGGGTAAAAATGCTCTTCTATAATACTATATTTGTCTCGTTCTCCCTTGTCCTCTGAAATGCCAGCCTGTGACTGCCAGTGGAAGGATTCAAAAATGTGAGAGCCATAGACCAAGAGATGTGGCTTTTATTTTTCTTCCACAAGCTTTTACAGAGATTTGCAGCACCTATCTCTTGTTTCATGCCTTTCCTCATCTGCCAATGATGATAATTGTCATCTGTGCTTCTCTGTCATTAGCAATTACACACTAGACTGTGTACTAAGAACACCACTTCTTAATTAACCTGCAAAACCACTGGACTGTTTTTTTTTTCCCTCCCAAACAAAATTCTTCACATCAGCCATTTATTTAATTAAGTATGTTTATTTAAAGCATGGAATAAGGAATTACATGCATTACTTCAATTTTGGCCTTCCCTCACAGGGAATTTTCTCCTTTGTCTCCCTTTGCCAATATATTTATTGACATTTTAGTTGGTTTAGTCAACAAATGAATTTTAAGTCTTCCAAATGCTAAGCCCACTTTATATTCCCTTGGGGTATTAAGACTACCACAAAAGTGTAGCAAAGGAAGTGAGCATACCCTGATACTTATCATATATTTAGGCACTAGCCTGACCCCTGGTATATACAGCAGTGCACCACTGACATCTGCTGGGTGACTTTTCATTCAAGGCAGCCTGGATTTCAGGGCAATCATCCCTGAGGATGACCACAGACAGAGGTCATTGCAGCCACAAGCACGGCACACACCACAGGACTTTGCAGTTATATCTTGTGCACAGCTTGAAGAGTTTGACTCAGTACTTGTGATGTCTCTGAAGAATTTCCATAAGAAAATACTACTTCCTTTTAGATCCCACACTTGGTCTACCTGCAGTTTTACTGTTGTACCTGGCTGCCTGTGTCAAGATTACTCTGGGAACTGAGCCAGTATTTGCTTCTAGATAAGGCACCCAACCTCTACTAACACTCCTGATCACATAAACTGCCTAGAATGTTCTTAATTACTACTCCTACTCTAAGTGTCTTTACAGAAGGACCTTGCAAGTGATGCTAACACTTAAAGCCATCTTGTTCATACCCCACTGCCCCACATTTATCCATGTGGGCAGTCATAGTATTCAGCACACACTGTTGCAACAAGCTAATACCTGCAAGATTAAAGACCACTTAATCATAAACTTACTATCAAAACTAGTAAGGTGAAGGGGGGGAAGGGAAGACAACACAGTTAGCCAACCACCACTACCCAAAGACTAGCACCATTAACCAGTCATGGCACTACCATCTACTGCTGTCTGATGAGAGGGTAGTTGGCACAGGAAAAAAAAAACAAAACAACACAACAAAACAAAACATCACTGGGCCCATCTATCTAGCATGAGACACAACAGATCAAGTAGCCAACTGAGAGCCCCTGACACTGGGACAACTGGAAGGGGGCATGCACCTTAGGTGCTGTAATATCCAATTTTACTATTATTGACAGGTATCCTTCTGGGACCTGTATTAGAAGTTTTGCTAAACGGATTAAGCGAGGGTTTAACCCTATTATTGAATGGCACACCGCATTCCATAGCTTTGTAAGAGGGCTAATTCCATCTTTGGGAGTAAGTGAATTAGAGAAAGTGATTGTAAATATTTCAGCAACCATAGAGGAAATGGAAAGTAAAAATATTGATATAATCCAGGCAAAACAACAAGAAATAACCAGCCTATCTAAG
This sequence comes from Agapornis roseicollis, assembly GCA_002631895.1. NCBI lineage: Eukaryota > Metazoa > Chordata > Aves > Psittaciformes > Psittacidae > Agapornis > Agapornis roseicollis. The sequence goes on from NDXB01010380.1 coordinate 6,161, forward strand.
ATGGTATTATAAAACTGAATGGTTCTAGACATGTTATTGGCATCACAAGGAGGTGTTTGTTCCATAATCAAAGAAAGTTGCTGTTCCTATATAGACCAAAGTGGCAGAATTGAAATAGATCTGGAGGAAATTTGAAAACAAACTAAGCTATTTCATGAAATGGCCATGGATGAGACCTCCTGGGGTTTTGAAGAAAGATGGAAAAAGTTAACTTCATGGTTACCTGATCTCTCCTGGTTAANTATATAGACCAAAGTGGCAGAATTGAAATAGATCTGGAGGAAATTTGAAAACAAACTAAGATATTTCATGAAATGGCCATGGATGAGACCTCCTGGGGTCCACACATGAAATGGCCAAATAATAAGCTGCTAATACGGAGTTGCAGTTAGCTGTCTGAAAGCCGTTATCAGCCACTTTCCCTCTTCCTGCCTCCCCCAGACCACCAGGGAAGAGTTATTACATATTATGTCTTCATAAGACTGCAGTACAAGTTGGACCACAAAAGTATGTATGTATGTTTCTGTCCAGACAGGAGAGATCCATAGGTTTGGCAGTATGTTAAAGAGGGACAGTTACACATCTGCCTTTGACACAGTTTTGAAGAGGCACAAAGCAAAGGACTACACTGTAAGAGCATGGTGGTGCACAAAAGCAAATCAAAATCCTGAGATCTGCTGAAGTTATCATACAAACTGCTTTCCAGCCATGGCACTCTCAGGGTGTTAATTTTGCTTGTTTGATTTAAGTTTAGCTTCAAGATGGAAATTCTCACCAAATCCAAAGTAGGCCTACCTAAAACAGAGACTCACAGTTCACATCTTTCCTTCTAACCATGCCAACCCAGCCTGAAACTTGGGTCTCCCTGAGTCACAGATACATTGGCTGAAAGGGATCCTGGAAAGTCTCAAGTCCAGCTTCTTATACTTGCGGACATACTGCTAACACCTGGTTCAGTTAGCCTTGGTTTTGCATAGTCAAGCCTTGAAAGCCTTCACAGATGAACAGCCTTCTGGACAATCTGTTACTTCCATATACCAGGCGAATGTCAACACCATAACCGATTCTCACTGAACAGCCTCACTTTTACTTTAGATTCAGTACCACACACCAAGATCTACTATGTTGTTTTTTAATAAAATTATCTATAGCTTTATGCATACAATTGTTTGTGAGTTTAGATATTAAAATCAGTCACTTGCTCCTGTATCCTGGAAGAGATAAAGTTTTGTATCTAAGTAAATACCATATCTAACCAGCATCTACTAGAACAAAAATCGCAGAATATGTGTGCAAATAGCCAAGTTTTAGTGTCCTCTTCAACCAAACTTTCTCCCCTTTCAAGTTTTTCATTATATGTGCAAAAACTGTTCTGTATGAAACATGAAACAGTTACATACAGGGAGAAATACAGCATTTCCACTGGAATTTATGAATCTTTATCAGCAGCATAATTATATTTACAACAGTAGCACAGTAACTATTTGAAAAAAGTTTACATATTGCAAGAATTGTAAAAGTTTTCTTGGGGGCATGCACTAAAGTTTTTCTACATCTTATCTTTTAGAATTATTTTCAGGAATAGGGTATTACTTGCTTTTCTAATTCTCATTATTTTAACGTTTAGCTATCTTCCACTCAAACCAGAATCACACTGACTCAAAAGACAGCATACTGGACACAAGTTACATTTTCCAAGGCAAGTTACTACAGCATACATTCAGTAGGTCTTCTTCAGAACACAAGGTTGTTCCATTACAGCAGACACTGGTTAATAATGCCACTGCTTCTTCAGAACACAAGGTTGTTCCATTAGAGCAGACACTGGTTAATAATGCCACTGGTACACACAGTTCTGTTCAACGTGTGGTTGTTTCATGTGTCAGGGCACTGACTAGCATGTGTCTGTCAACAGGTAGATATGTGATAAATCCATCACACCATGTTAGGCCTCAATAAACACACTCTCCCTTTTTTTTTGTATCTGGTTTACTGATACTGTGGCCACCCAATATATATTTCCTCTTGTTTCAGTAGATCCAAATCCCATGCTTTAATCTCAAATATTTTTACCCATGAAAAGTGTTTTGAATAAAATTACAGATATATTCCAGATTTTCCATACAGATACATGGAGGCCCTCCTGATGACTGTAGGTCCATCCCAGACTCACTCCAGTCCTCTTGCAGGACTACACACCACTACTACCTACCTACTGTTCTGAGAGAGCTGAACTCTTTTGGCTAATGAATCCTGAGGAGTTCTGAATTTATATAAAGGGCAACGAGTTACAAGTCAATGTGATAAAAGTTAATGACATAGAATATTTAACATTTAAGTACCATTTCTGTCAAAGTACCACCTCCTTTTAGAAGAGAATGTTGTTTACTAGTCAAATCTCACTTTTGTTTCATAAAGGGAAGATACAAATAGTCATCTCCACACTTCAGTTTCTCCTAAATATGTAGAGGATCTCCATACACTGAAAGTTCATGGACTGCTGTCTGGGGTGGTACAAATACTTTTCAATACAAAACCAAAATAACCCACAAAAACCCTAAGCCTAGAAGGCTTCCTTAATGTACTAGCTATTTGAATGGAAAAAAGAAAGCAAATCCCAGCAAGTCCAGACAAGTAGCCACCAGCTGGCTTTGTCAGACTGCTCCAACAGGCATTCCCCCTGGCACTTTCTCCTGCAAGTCCTCACAACCTACTCAAGCTCCAGCTCTTACACAAGTACCATATTAGTAACTCAAAGGGATTTACTGCAGGTTGTATGCTATGGCATCAGTGCAAAAAAGTTCAAATTTAACTGTATTTTGATAGATATAATGATTAAAACACTGGTTGACAGAACTGCATAGTATTTGCATCACAAAACCTACATTATCCAGAAACTAGGCTTTTTAACTAGGATGGTATCACAGCCAAGATACACAAGTTAATCGTAAGTTAAGAACACTTTAAGTAAAACTGTCACTGAGAGATATGGGAACACAGTTCTAATGTTAACAGGACCTGTATTTCAAAATTAAAGCCTTCTTTAAAGATTAAAATCTACGCTCCCTTAAGTAGTAAGAGATGATTGTTTATCCATAATCACAGAAATCCCACAGTTTCATTACAATCCCAGTCATTTCAAGCCAGGTGACCTACCGAATATTTTCCAGTGCACTTGTTAGCTGCTGTTGTGCAACATCATAAAGTTTCACCTTGAAGCCTCCAGCAGCAAACACCATGGCCCAGCTGCAACCGATGAGTCCACTGAAAAGACAATAAATATCAGCCAATTAATAAAGAAGCATTTATTTTGAGGAATGAAGTCTTATAAATGTTGCACAGAGAACAGATCTTGGACTCTTCAATATCTGATTAAAAGATTGGTTACATGCTTATAAGAAACAACTAACAGAGAAATATCCTTTGCTAGCTGTGTAGCAGTTTCTCTGAGAGCCAGGAGAAAAATAACGGGAAATAAAAATACCCAAACAAAATAGAAAAAGGACAGCAGAATTCAAATACTAGGAACTACTACTTTGGGACACTGGACTCAAGTATCAACACTTTTGGCAGCTACAAACTTAACTTGGAATTGGTGCATAAAATTACACTAAAAAAGATTAAAAAAAAACCCAAAACAAAACAAAACTAATTTGTTCAGTTCATAGTCTAAAAACAGACAGCAGCCTAGTGGTCCAAGAGTTCAGGTTCCTGCTTCAAAGCTGATCAGAAAAAACTGAGACCCAGCTACTGAAGTGGGTGCTCAGCAATTCAGGAAGCATGTGAATTATCATAAGCATGTGAAAAATGGAGGGAAGAAAAAAGGCAAACAACCAAACATGGGTTTGATACTACTTTTCCACCTACCCTCCTCTAGCACTACAGTTATTTTTAGATGAAGCACTCTTATAATGCTGGAAGCACACAGGAACAACCTGCTTACATCCCCACGCCTTTTGACGAAGTCCCATTACTGAGAAACACAGAGAAGAAACTTGAAGCAACTGACAAGTTTATCATGTCTCTCAAAGCAATTAAGGTTTTGACTTAGATTTAGAGCAGGTGCAGTCTCTTCAAACTGACACACAGTGTCATAAGCTTAAATAACCTGAGATCACAAAAAAAAATTTAATTTCCTAACAGAGACAAGAGCAGAACTCTATACCAACAGTAGGGGTTTAATAATTGCATGCATTTCCTGTCATTTCTGAAATCATTGTATTTGCAGTATTAAACTTAAGCAACCTCTGGCAACTGGAAAATGCAATGCCACTAGGGCATTGATAAGGATTAAAAGGGGAGCAAAAGTCAGAGATAAAGCAGTAGGGCAGATGCCACAAGAAGGAAGAGAAAACAGGAACATATTCAGCCTTTGGTTTACATATTAAAAAAAGAAAGAACAAAACAGGAAGTTTTAGGAAACACCAGGGAATCACAGGAATCAGTGGAAATAATTGGAAAAAAAAAAAAAAAAAAAAAAAAAAAAAAAAAAAAAAAAAGAACTTTAAAAAAAAAAAATAAAAAAAAAAAAAAAGAACTTTAAAAAAAAAAAATAAAAAAAAAAAAAAAAGGAACTTTGCAAAAGGAACTTTGCATTTAGTTCTCACTTGATACTTCCCATTTAAAAGAAAAAGCAGTTATCAGGAAAGCTACGAACAAACATGCTTATGAAAAAGGTAAAATACTGTCAAGGTTTGTAAGCTACTGTAGCCTCCTGACTAACAAGTATTTCTCAAATAACAGTATTTGGATCACTTAAACCTTAACAAGCTGAGCTACAATATCTGAGCTACCACTGTCTTTATAAAGTAGCATCATCTCTCAAATACACTTTTAAATTAAGTTTTCTTAAATTAATAAAGTTTGAGTAAAAAATATTTCTAAAATTCTATTTCTTTTTTAATTTAATATTTTTTTCTGTTGAGCTACAGAGCATACAGAAGTAAATCTATGATACGTGTTGGGCCTGCACTGTTACTCCAGTGTACAGCAACACTATGACCTGGTGTTAGTATATCTGACTCCAAGACAGTTCTTTTTGACACTTTAAACACTGTCATTTTGGGTCCAGTGTTGAAGTACTAACAATCAGACCTTCTCACACAACTTCTGCGGGTGCTACCAGAAACAGCTGCTCTGCCTTCAGTGTGATTGTGCAACAGCAGGCACAGCAATTGAGAGCCAAGCTCTCTCGACCCTTCTCACACCGACAGCGCTCCCCGGCTCCACTGTCACATGAGGGCACCAAGACACGTGTCTGGAGATCTCAACTGGTCTTGCTAATAAACGGAGACCACGCTTCTAGCACCAAGTTACAGTGGTGTGTTGGGGGCTGTTACTGTCTGGCCCATTTTTTCTTTCCCCACCAGATTACTGATCAAATAAATAACTTCGGGTTTAGCAGAAGAAGACAAAACAATGCATTTCTACACAAGTCAGAAACACCACTGTCAATAAAATACAGTGCAGGAGTGACCAAGAGAAGCTCAGGAATTTAGACATAGTTGACAAACAGGATCTTAAAGCTATTCTTGGATTTCTGCACTCCCCTTGCAGTTACACACACAAAACACTGCAATGAAAAAAGGCAAGAGTCTTTCAGATCTAAGGAATTACTTACTTTAAGCAGAGATACTGTGGACATTTGTTTGTTGAAGCTTGCTTTGTTTGGTTTTTAAGTGGCACAAAGCTACCAGAGACTTAAGTAAAGACACTCTTTTCAGTGAGCCGGGTGCATTCCTCCCATGGTTTCCAAACGCCAGCAGGAACCTGCACCTGGCCCGCCCTCCTCGTACTGCTCCCCAGCACCCCCGCTGCACACGCCGGACCCCACCGACTGCCCCAAGTTAGCACCTCCCCGCCACACCCGAAGCCTGCAGCGGCCGCCGCAGCACCCTACTCTCCACGTTGAGGTGGCGAGCCCACCTCAGGCAGGCCGGACTTCGCCTGGACGGCGCCCCAGCTCCTTCGCACGTCCCCGGGCATCCGTTCGCAGATCGCCCCGCGGCCAAGCCCGGCCGGCTGCTCCTCCTCTGAGGAGTGCACCTACCCGCGGAAGGGGAAAGGAAAGTGGGGGCTTACCTGCCGATGATCGCAACTTGACCGGGCTCCATGCCGGCGGGTCCGGGAGGTGCACGGCCGACACAACACCACGGGAACTAGCGCTGCCTCACTGCGCGCGCGCCCGCCCCCACACACGGCTCCCGCCATGTCACAGCCGCCCCCATTGGCTCCTGCTACGAGTACTCCGATTGGCTGCGCGCCGCGCCCCTCAGCGGCCGCTCCTCGAGCCGCCCGGCGGCTTTCCCTTCCCTTCCCTGATGGGGAAAGAGCCCGCCCCGGCCGACACACACCGGCGGCTCGCACTCGGGCCGAGCTCCGTGCAGCCCGAACCTGCCGCCGGCCAGGGTTATCTCCCTCACTGCTTCAACGCAGCACATCTCACACCTCGACGTGCCGGGAGCTCTGCTTTCGTTCCGTGGAAGGACCTGCCCTGCATGCTTACCTTCCAAGAGGTAGCAAGCAAGGGTGCTCACCTGCAAGACGAGCTGCCCAGGGCAGCTGCACAGGGACAGAGAGCTGCTTGTTACACCCGCTCTAGAGTGGGACAGGCCAAGTTTTGGTAAAGGCCAAGGGTTTACATGCTGTTAAAATGGATAGACCCCTATCACCACATAATCAAAGATGTTCCACTATTCCAATGAAACCGAAACACCTGGGAAAACTTGGGCCTTGGAGTTCAGTCACCTTTGGAGATGCAAACACCCTGCCACACTTTGGTCAGAGACAGCACTAGAATACACAACTGCTACTGCTCTCTGGTTTTTGACAAGCGCACATGAATTCCAACATAAATTTCAAATTTCAAACTAATTCCACTTTTCACATTAAGCAAAGCTATCTTATCCTTAAAAATACCTTCTTCTTGAATTCAGATTTTTTTTCTGTTCTTGGTTTTTTTACAAAAACTTTCTAAAATTAGGCAAAAGTGTGGTGGGCTTTTTTTTTCCATACAGNTTCCACTTTTCACATTAAGCAAAGCTATCTTATCCTTAAAAATACCTTCTTCTTGAATTCAGATTTTTTTTTCTGTTCTTGGTTTTTGTACAAAAACTTTCTAAAATTAGGCAAAAGTGTGACATTACAATGACAATATAATTCTTTCAGCTGCTCTACATCTACTGTTCCTGCTGGCATGCCATGTTACTTTTTCTAATTTTGTGTGCTTCCTACTCATCTGCGTATTACTCTGTAATCATGCTGGATATTCCTGAAAAGAGACAAAAGTTAATATTTTAAATGCTTACTTGTTATCAAAAAAATATACTATGCTCTTACTTCAGCTGAGAAATACATGGCAAGATTTCTTGTGTTTTTGGCTTTCTGAAAATAATGAAGTTGAAAACTAACACATTTGTTCCCAGAATAAATGTTTCACGGTTACTGATGAAATTCAGTAAACCTTCATTTGTCTATCACCTCTCCTAGTTTCCAAGAAAACCGTATAATAAACGACCTAGCTAGTAACTTTGTACATCCATCTTCCTTGCTAGCACTTTGCTGATGTTGACAGAGATGTCAAAAATCTAAATTCCTAAAGACTCAATGTACAGCACCTGGAAAACCAAACTAGTATCTCTGTGACTTCCCAACCTTATCACCACCCAGGTAACCTGAGATCTGCCAGTAACTGGGAAATGTAGGTGGAGCAAAGTGAATGTAACTGGGCCACGGGAAGATGTAAGCAAGTGGGACAAGAGTGCCATACAGTTCTGCTGCTTCCATAAGCTAGTATAGAAAGTGTTGTTTTATGATTTTATCAACTAGCAATTTTGTTCCTTTGAAGACTAATTCAAAATGGCATTAACTTGGCACGTTACAAACACAAAGAGCTTTGTTTAGCCGAAGCATAGCTGAAGAAATCAAATGAATCCTTACTCTGTGTACTCAAACTTTTACTAAAAAAAAAAAAAAGAAGTTCTAGAACATAAAACTAAAGTCTCCTGGGCTTGGAAACACGGTTTTCAGAACAAGTTCACATCACTCCCATTTGGAAGTACATTTGGAAGAGTCATTTTAATAGTCTTTGATCTCCCTAGATGTGTACTCATACCTCAAGTAACAGACAACTACAGACAAAAGCTGTTACAGATAGACAATTAGAACCAACAAAATTAAAAGCTCAGTTAAACTGTTCAGAAGGTGTTACTACAGGGCCTTGAGACCTAATCACAGTTGTCAGAATAGCAATTACAGGGCCTTTAAGTCCTGCTGGTGAACAAAACAAGAGGTCTGCAGCAATGAAATCTGAACTATATTATCACCCGTATATTAGTGACAGAGTCACATAGCTCTGCAGTAGTTATTTCATTATGTAATGACAGCAGCCATATTCCCCATTGTGATGAGTGGACACATTGATGAGTCCAAACTGAATAGATCAGAAGTTTGCAAAAAGAAAGTAAAATATAAAGAATTACATTTTCATAAAAACTTAAGGGAAGAAAATATATAAAAAAGCACAAAGTTTCATTATTGTGTAACAGCGTATTGTTAGGCCCAGTACTTGCAGCCTCCATGAATAAGGTAGAATGACTCTCCTCCCTCTTCCACAACTCTCAGGGGAAGGCCACAAGGCACCCCAAGTTCAGAAACATCAACAATGTATAACCAACAAAATGGTGAAAGGTCCTGGACTCCATTAGAGAATGAGAAGTAGGGCTTGTATTGGCAGCAAGAGAGGCCCTAGGGGGACAAGTATGCACTCACCAGCATATATATTCTTTCTTCTAAGTCCAACAGCAGACTGTTGTAGGAGCAGACTGTCATGTTGAGAACTGCAAAGTTGGTTCCTCCATGTTTTTAGTCTCTTTCTATTGAGCATGCTCCTCCACTACCCACGTGAGGAGCTGAAATCTTCTATTGGCTGGGGAGAGGAGGTGGGCTTACTGCAGGGGAGGAGCAGGACAGTATAAAAGAGTCATGTAATAAACAAGGAGAAATGGCTAGTATTAATTGTGAGCCATAGGGAGGTAGAATATGAAGGAGACATGAATTCCCCCTGCAGAAAATAAAGGAATTGCATGCTTCTAAAAACCAGTGTCCCCTAGCCTGAGCTTTTGACATGGGAAGAAAACAGAGGCATAGTTCACAGTTGTTAAGCATTACACTGGTTTAATACATTACTTGCTCACCAGAGCAACCAGAAAGTACATTTCTTTTGTAATGGACTATGGTACATTGCTACTATGATCCTAATGGTTCAGAAAACATAATGCTTTAAATAACTTTGTTACTATTCTGAAAAGTGCCATCTAATGGTTTGCATACTGTTACTATAACTAGTGATATCAAAATTATGCTATAATTAAGACTAGTAGTTCATGCAGTTTATTTAGGTCGTCTTTCACTACTGCAAATGGTCTGATGCAAATGCTACCAATATTGCTAAAATGCTGATTCTTAAAGAAGCTATCTGCAGAAATAAGAAAGTAAACAGTTTGTAAAATGGATATTACAAACTCATGATTCATCAAAGCTAGATGAAGTTATACCCTTTAATAGTAAAAATACCTGTTAACAAGATAATTTTGCTTCTGCAAATGTCTTCTAAACCCGAAATACAACATAAACATTATTCACAGGTATTATTCATCATGAGGTTCTTCCATTAATTTTGTTTTCAAATTGTACATAAATTTATTTATCTGCTTTACTGAATACAGACTATAGATTAAATTGATGTTTAGAGCAGAACTATACTGAGTATTTTCTGCCTTTAGCACTGTTCTGAAGTAGTTTTTTAAAAACTTTCAACGTAACTCTATAAAATATTTTGCCTAATTAATTCATCACTAAAAACCTAACCCTGAAAACATTCTGAAAATTGTACTTAAAATTTCATCAAGAGTAGCTCTAGAAACTTTCTTTTCTAACTTGAATTCTTTTAATGTAATTTATATGTTTGGGCACACCAACTCAAAGATGACAAATATAGAACCAATTTTTAAATCTCCAAAAAGAGACAAAAGGTTTCTTTAAATTACTGTTTCTATCTTAGAAAACATTATTAACTTGGACAAATTTATGTTAAGAAGTGCTATAGAGGTGTGTTTTTAAAAGCACATAAATAACAAGCTAATACATAAATATTGTAATACCCATGCTGTTCATACACTTGGTAACAGAGGAAAGTAATTGCAATACGGCTCTGTTGATGAGATAAATAAGCCCAGAGTATCAAGGCTCTAACATAAACCAGTCAGCAAAATAACAGAGTTGAAGTCTGAATTTTCAAGTATAGGAGGAACATGATCTGAGGCTTTAATTTTTTAAATTTGAATAGTCTTTAAAATAAATTTAGTAACCATTAAGTTCAGTTACCTCTCAATTCTTAAATTTTCAATTAAAAAAAATATTTTGAAAGCGTAAGTATTAGGAAGGTTTTAATTTTAAATGTGTTCCGTATTGCTTTCTCTTCCGTAATTTTTAGAGGTATGCTGACAAGATCTGTTAGTTTCTCAGGGACTAGTTAAATGCAGCTTCATTGTTTGTGACAGTCAAGCTTATGGAAGGGTGACAGTAGAATATGATGAACACCTGGTCAGTCCAGAATTCAATGCTAGAAAAATACTTTTTAAAGATTGTAATGGGAGAATTACTTTTTCAATTCAGAACATTTTCTAAAAACACCAATTCATGGCTGATCAGGTGAACAGTTCAACTGCCAGAGCAAGGGTAAGGTACACACTAACAGAGATTATAAGAGGCAGTCAGTGGCCAGTAACCCCTGAACCCAAGTTCAGGGGTTCAGGTCCTGGAACAGTTTGTCTGAGTCCTTATTTATAGTCTTATTGATGGAAAAATCCCAAGATGCATTGTGTATTGAAAGGCAAAGTGATTTGTACTGTTGAAGAGCATAGCTTCATGGTCTCCTTAATGTGCCATAATTTTTCACTGCACTTACTGGATCAGATACCTGATTTATTGAAAGGTAACTGCAGAAAGGTATTGAAAGGTAACTGCAGAAAGGTATTGAAAAGTAACTGCAGAAACACTTATCAGATCTGCAGTTTACTTCAACTGCACAAGCGTCTAGCATGATGCTAGTCAGAGGACTGAGAAGGTGGGAAAAGAATGGGACTCCTTCATGTAGTGACAGTGCTGGCTTCATCCACATTAAAATGATCAGCAATTCACAGCATACAACATTGCTTGAGCTGTATACTATTTTTTTGGGGTTGGTGTTTTGTTTTGGGTTTTTTTGGCAGCTTTGCATTCCAGGTTGCCTTCTGAATTTAGCCAAAACCAGTAAAGACATTAACATCATATGGGTTTCTCCCTGTAGCATGATCTTGTTAGAAAATGCCTTACAATCACAACCCATGAGTAAGGTCCCACATTGCCACAAAGGATCCTGAGATTATTGGGGTTTGTTAAATCTTCATGCATTAAGATCTATTTATACTTCATAGCACCAGGAAAACAGACTGACATATAAACAAAATCCACCTAGAGTTTTAGATTGACACAGCCTTTGGAAACAAACAGAGTCTGATGAGACCCTCATGATGTTGGTGATGACATCAGAAGTAGCAGCTGGACTGAAAGGCCTCAGGAACCAGGCCAGAGAGTCTTCCTAGGCTCGTGGCCCCTGGTACACACACTAGCAGCATATAGGCAACATGCAGCATTGCCAGGGGCTGGACCAGGCACTGGAGTTGACTGCCTCTGGCATCAGAATAGCCCATTATAGCGTTAGCTAGTTATCATTCCTTCAAACAATTCTCAGTATATGGTCAGGGACCACTTCTAACAGCTGATTTGAATGTATACACCCATGTTTGGAGGGTAAGAAAGTCTGATGAAATGAACATGGTAAGATTCCAGTGGTGCCTCAGCACCATTTCATTTACAAGATAGATGCACTGCCTCCTTATCATATCTCCATAGCATAGTGCCTTCTTTCCACTGCTCTAGATAACTGGACTGAAACATCAGATAATGGTAAGCACCAGTATGCCCATTGACAAACTGGGTAGCAGAGCTAAGACTCTTGTCACAGAATTGTACCTGCTGCTCAGGTATACATAAATGTGATATATGATTGTCTGGGGACAATCAGAAAAATCTAAAAACCATAGGCTCAATTACAGGAGGAGTTGCAGGCAGAAAAGGGGGCTACAAATGTATATATATTTCTTATGCTGGAGTTCATCAAGTTTCTGTGTGAAAGTGGTTCATGCATGGAACGTTAACAGGTTAATTCAAGAAGTGATAATGTCTTAATACTTCTTTGTGTTATCTTTGTTTCTCTGGTTGAGAGCCAGAGTAGAAGAACCTTTCACTCATATCCTCCATGCCTTATCTCTTCAGAAAGCACTTTGAGGCAAAAATGGCAGGTCCTGACATTGCATAATGCTCACAAACCCTGACCATAAAAAGGTTGCTCTGATTGACTCTGCACTGTATATGGTCTTTGCAGCTTTCTTATGCCATTAGCATAACTCAATAGGGGTAGGTTACAATTGTCTTGTAAAATATTTTCTCTTCCCAAAATGCTGCAGGCATGTTCAGAGATCCCTGCTCAAACCTGTTTCCCATTTAGGCATGGGAAACCTTTCCTGGAGCATAGTATTTTTCTGCAGGTAAATCAGCTGACGCTTGTCAGGAGTTCCAAAATATCAACTTAAAGAATGTGATAGAAATGGTTGTAGGAATCATTTTTTTCTAAGATGTTAGGGCCTTTAATTTTTTATTTAATTTCAGAGAGTATGGCATATGGGAAGCTTTACTGACTTTTTTTTATTGAGCTTTTTGTTTTCAAGAGTGGATTTCTCTGCTCAGTGGAGAAAATGGTGTGGCAGAGTACCCTGAATGTGAGTGGTGGCTGTGATGAGGTCTCTGCCTGGAGGTGCTGTGCCTAAGGTGCAGCCCTACCACACTCCACAGGACACATGCCAGCAATAAGTTGGAGCTTGAGAAACATGCTCTGAAGTACACTCAGTTATGGGCCATGTGCTTGAACACAAGGTTTGACAACTATGCAAGAATTCATTTACATTATGACAGCAGACTTGCTTTACTCTCATGATAGCAAATCTATAGCCTAAAATATCCATTTTCACCATAAAATGTCAGCAGGTTGATTTTACTCTTGGGAACAGACACAAAGACATTTAAACTACGATGGGAGAGATTTCCTGAGCTCCTTTTGAGCATGAATTATTCTGTGATTCTGTAATTCTAAATTTCCCATTATGGAGAAGTCTAGAATTTTCCCCCTATTTTAATACTTGCCTATTTAATGTTTCAGAAACTCATCTATCCTAATAATTTTCCCCATACAGTCAGCAAATATCCACTTCACAGGCTTTTATTTGCACACAGCGAAGCAGTGTCTAGCAAACGACATCTTTTTTTCCATTTATGTTTTCCTCGTCCTGTGGACTAAAGGTCGGCAGTCTGATCAGCCTCCCGTCCGTACCAGTAGTTTTGTGTTCCTTTTCCAGAAGATGAGGAAAGCATAGGGCGAAACAAAATTTGTTTGCACGTCTATCATACGATACCACATTTATTCCTCAGCACAAGGAGTCCTCCGTTTGCCACGAGAAGCGGGGGTCTCACAGGTAGAGCTTTGGCGCTTACTCTACGCATGCGCCAATCCCGCGGATACTCTCGACCTCGGCTCTGGTCCTGTGATCGCCCTGGCGCGGTGCATTATGGGACCGCGTCCGGTGGCGTATCCCTAGCAACGCGGGCAGGTTGGGCCTGGTGGCCTCCTTCAGCGCGGAGGGAGTGGGCCGCGTGAGCTGTGTTCGGCGTGTTCGGGCGGGGATGTTGACACCGGGGTGTCGGCACCGTCGCGTTGGTACCGTCACATTGGTTCGCTGAGCCTCTCATCGCCCCTCCGCCACCCTCGAGAAGGTGGAGCCGCTGTGAGGCATATCGCCGCCGTTCCGCGCTTTCAGCGCCGACTGAAGAAATCCGCGTTCAGGGGATTCGGCTTTGTTCCGCGGTGGCACCGAGTAAGCTTAGAGCAGGCCCCGTTTAAGGGGGATGCTGCAGTGGAACCGGTCTGCGGTGGGGTGCGCTGCGCTTCGTCCTGGTTAAGGTTCACTTGCTACAGGGCATGTGTTTCATATTCTAGATGAAACCAAATGTTGTCCTCTTAAGATTTTAATGAGAATAGGTAGCCAGGCAGAGAAACCTCCTTAGTGTCCTCACTGGTGGAAGGACCACAAGGTGAATGCAGCTGTATTAGTCTGTTTTGTAGCACACTAAAGTATTTGTAAACAAAGGCATTGGAACCTAGTCTCCTGGGATTCTAGTTCTTAAAAACCATTTGAATGGAAATGGGAAAATTATATGAAGAATGTTGTCTATGGAGAATAGCTGTGTCTGTGCTGATGTAAAGACACAGGTGAAGAAAGGAATGAATACCTGAAGCTGGAAGAGATGTCTTTCATTAGACTGACTACTATGGCCAATAAAAAAAGGCAAACTTTAGGATACTAGAGAATTATCTTAAATCTGAATTATCTGAGAATGTAAAGATATCATTCTAAAAGTAATAGTTATTTGTTATGATGATTCAGTTTTAATGATAAATATCTGTAAGACAATTTTTGTGACAGTGGTCTAAATACCTAACAATATAATTGCATGAAATGGTGCCATTTCATACTTTGTGTAGGTAAATCCTAGTTGTACAACTATTCATAACTTAATTTCAAAGACAGGAATTGAAAATTGAAGTGCAGTTTGTACTCTTTTGAACTTGCAAACCTCATTACCATTTATCTTTCACATTTTAAAAGCTTTCTATAACACAACTGAGAATACTTGACATGTTAAATGTTTCACAGAAAAATGATGCAAAATGTGCATCTGGCTCCTGATGCTGATGAAGATGATCTCTATTCTGGCTACAATGATTATAATCCCACGTTTGATGCAGAGGTAAAAATATTTGCTGTTTTCCACCTTTCCCATAAATGGGATTTTACCTTCTAAGTACAAGATAAGGATGTGTGGGTATAGTAATGTAGAAGTGTACTACTTTGAAGTGAAATTTTCTTTATTTAGCAAAAAATATGTAAAGCTTCACAAGTCTTAAATAGTTATTTCTTTGATAGTTTTCCATTCCAACAAAATGCCTGTGTACATCTTGTAGCAGATCTAACATGCTGTAATGGTTAGAATTTATGAAGTATAAAATCCTAGTTATTTGAAGGCCATATTCATGTTCAGATGATTTCGATGTGATGTTTCCCAGTGTGCAGCAGCCAGTTTTCTGACAGGCTATTTAACTGGTCAGTAGGTCATCAGTCTCTTACGGTCCTGCTGCTGAAGGAGGCAACAGTTGAGCAGAGTTCTGCAGGTATCTTTGCAATCAGTAGAGCATCTGGGATAACTTAAGGTAACACTGCAGACCACTTCTTGGTAACTGCTGGTGTAATGGAATTTGAACATCAGGGGAGTCATTCAGTCCAAACCCACTACCATGTTCAAAGCAGGGCTAGTCTGGCAAAACTTGGCGTCTTGTGTGAAATCCCATTGCAAAATCAGTGTGACCTGAGACATGAGATCTCTTAATGTATTTGCATGACAGATGTTAATATTAAAATGTAGAAATAGTGCTAGTAGTAAGCTTTTGGATGGAAATAAAATAACATGTTATATTTCATCACTTAAGCTCTACTTCTTCAGCGTGTTTTCATTTTTCAGAGAATAATGAGGTTTTATATTCAATTATTCAAAATACAAAAAAAGGTAGACCAAATAACATAACATGTATTGTCAGTAAAACCTGACATTCAGTTATTTTCAGGTCAAGTATTTTTGGAAGAAGAGTTGGATTTTTACCTATCTGCTTTCAATAGTCCTAAGGTTCTGGAACTGTGGCTTTGGCTGTTAGGGGTTTTAAAAAGGTTTATTTTTTTTTCCTAGGATTTAGAAAATGATGTAGCTTTTCAACAGGCAGCAAGAACGAGTCAAGGTAGAAGACCCCCTGTAAGTACTTTTTAAAAGACATTGCAAGAGAGGAGGCCTTCTTTAGAGGGCTAGCTATAATTTTGACACTGATACAAACTCATTTTGGGAACCTCTTTTTTTGTCTACTACTAACATGAAGATACAGGCTTTAGTTATTTATATGAAAAATAAGTAAAAAATTAGCAGAACGTGACTTCTATTAAGTTCAGGGAGTAAGCTAGAGCAAACAAGGAACTTTGGTTAAATATATTCTTGTTTGGAAAAATGAGATAAAACCTTGTTAAAAAGCAAAGCAATACATTCTGAAATGATTTTGTTGTTTAATATTATATATATATAGAATTAACTGTATGTCAGAACTACTAAGAGGCTGAGATGCATACTGAACAGTGGGATTTAGAAGAGCATGTGTGATTATTCTGGGTTTTTTTCTTCATGTTCATGTAATTTACATTATTTTTTTGTTTTCGTTTAGCTCTGATTTAATATTACATCAGTTGGCACCTGCACTTTAGAAGTATATGCTGTATGTCTAAAGAAGAGCTGGAGCTGTCTGATTAATATTACTTCTTTGCCAAAATAATCTGTTGGTACAATGAAAATCCTTTCTATAACAATTGAAGCATTATTTCTATAAATTCACTATAGAAACTATATAGAAAGACAAAAAATTAACATATATGGTTGTTAATTGGTGGTGTTTCTTTGATTGTTTTTTTTATTTCCCCACCCAGGGAACAGCCAAAATTCCTGGTACACCAATTTCAAGACCTTTAGCTACTGGATTTGGGGTAGGTTTCTTGTTCTGTTGTATTCTTTATGAAAATGAGGCATTTACCTGAAATACCTTGCACAAATTGAGCTCTTTTTATATAAATACTTCCTTCCAGTGAACATGTATTCATTGATTTTAATTCATTTGCAGCTCTACACTTGTTGAGTTACAAGTTGGTCATTACAAGGCATGGTCACTGATATTTTTTATTTTTTTTTCTTCCCAAACCATACTGCAAATCAACTTCTGTGTAAGGCAGTAGATTCCAAGGTACTAACCTGATTTTCTTGCAGGAAAGTTGTCTGGAAGTTAAGGTGAAATTAAGTCTTAAAAAATGTGGGCTTTGAAATCATCTCCAGTTCAATCAGGAAAAGTTGGTTATATTCTTTGGTATACTTAATCTATTGTAACTCTTAAATAACTAACTCATTAGCCTGGTTTGTTATGGAAATAGAAGTTACACACTAGTGGTATATCCACTGTCCTCTTATCCCAATAGATTTTTAAACCTGTTAGGCTGTCTCAGTCAAGTTTGAAAAGACAGTGCTCTTAGATTCTTGTAAGTTTTATGACAAGAAGGAACAGCACATTGCTTTAGATCTCTTATGCAAGTTAGCTGGCTAACAACTTCAAGAACACCTGAATTCTGTCACTGAAATACAACCTTTACTCTGAACCTTCTGTTACCTGCTCTGGATATATTCCTTTTTAAGTCTGCTTTTTCTTAGCAGTTGTGTTTGCAGATGTCTAGTGCAGTAACATGCTGTAACAGGAAAAGCTATCTTCTTAAAGGAGTGCACAAAAGGTATCTCCTAAGGATAATAAAGACTGAGGTCATCTGCAGTAGTAGAGCCAGAAACCTCTGAAGCATTGTCCACTCCACAGTACTGCCTGTTTCACTCTGCAGATTTGCTTCTCCTGCACTATAGTCATTGTTAATACAGATTCAGCCTTAGCAGGAAAAACAAAACTCAGTCATGATGTGTGATGGATGGTGGGTAATATAGTGAATCTGAGTGGGAATTAGGGGAATAGTTTTTCATGGCCTGAAAACCTTTGTTTTTGTCTGTTTGTATTGTATATTAGTAGCAATCTTTAGCACTTACTACTAAGTATTTCATGTTTATTTCTTTATGATTTTAACACTACTACAGAGGGACAGTAATGTGGCATGTTAGCTAATGGCGAAAAATATTAATTGGCAATTTTGAAGCATATCTTTATTTACTGTAAAATAAATCTGCATGAAAATATGACTTAAAGTCTGTCCTAGTATTAATATCATATAAGATGTCCTGAGAATCTTACCAATATATTTTGTATAAATTACTTGTTTAATTTAAAGGTAGTAATGTCAATAATTTAATAATGTGAAGTACGGCTGCCTCAGATAAATTTCTGTATAAAGTTTTTAAAAGGTCTGACAGAAATATCTAGACACATAAAAAAAATATTGTAAATTTGTGCTAATGGAAGTATTCAACATGTTTAAGTCTGCTGGGCACTGGCAGTATACTACATGTGGGTAACATAAATGGGAACTTTTCTATGAACTTATGTGAGAGTCAAATCAGCTTCTAAGACTCAATATTGAGAAGACCATACATAGCCAGCCTTCTAATCCTTTGTGAATGCTAGTTTCAAACAATTTACTTATTTTTATAGTCAAAGGCAACCTTAACTTCATCTATGGGAAGACCAGTGACAGGAGCTGTACAGGTAAAAAGTTTCAATATTTACAATTTATATTGATTTGGAACAGTGAAGTTTTCTCTTAAATGGTTGGGTTTAATACAAGTATTAAAAAGGTTATTAAAATAATACTGATTATTACACTTTTTAATTAGTCCTTTTTCTTACTGTCAGAAAATGTGAGGTTTGTGATGAGTATTTTATTTGAGAACAGGTTGGAAGCAATACCAGTGTAGTGTTTTTAACACTTATTGACATGCAGTGAATATTTTTCTGTTGAAATGGGAAAGAGATAAGTTCTGGCTTTCATGTTTTTCTTAGGTACTTATACTCTAATAAGAATCTGCCGCAATTTACCAATAACTTTCCCATTTAATGTTAAATATATATACAGTCACTATATTCTTTTGTGTTAGCCCAAGAGGGAAACAGGAATTATAAGGGAAAATCAAGAGTAGAGCTACTCCTTGAAGAAAGGCAAGCCAGGAGCCTAGGTGGAAGTTGCATAGTCAGCAGTGCAGGGGCCTCACCAGGTAGGACCCAGTTCCACAACACTTGAGCTAGACAAGTGGAGTCCACCCAGAAATGGTGTCTGTGTCCAACCAAAAGTCCAGAATGTAACACAATAGCATGCTGATGAAGCAGGTCCAAGGTCAAGCCAAAAAGTCAGTGCATAGACTAGGGTTAGGACCAGTGATCACTGGCCATATCCAGTGCCTAAGGTCAGTCCAGGGGGTCAGGTTGAAATCTGCATCAGGGGACTCTCTGGCCATGCATAGGAGTGGCTGATGTGTAAACAAGTAGTCTTCCAGCAAAGCTTGGGCAGGGGCTGAGGGATCAGGGTTGAGATNTCCATAGTGACAAGGCAAGCCTAAGGTCAGTCCAGGGGGTCAGGTTGAAATCTGCATCAGGGGACTCTCTGGCCATGCATAGGAGTGGCTGATGTGTAAACAAGTAGTCTTCCAGCAAAGCTTGGGCAGGGGCTGAGGGATCAGGGTTGAGATTAGGCAAAGTTCCTGGAACTACAGGTGTGGTATGTGGCTGGAGGACCCCTGTGAGTGTGGTCCAGGCCATTAAGGTCTTTATTAGTGCACTCAGTGTCCTGACAGGTAAGTTTAATAAACCAGCGTGGGGTGGGATCAGACACTGTTGTGTTGGAAGGCATTGTCTAGTAATAAGTTACAAATACAAAAAGCTGATTGGCTTGTGCCTGTCAGTTTAGATCAAGTAAAACATTCAGGTCCATAATCTCATAGGATTCTCTTTATTGTCAATAAAAATGAAAAAATCACCTGAGTTCTGAAACAGTGTGGCAGTAGGCTAGAGTACATTACTGATCTCAAGAGCAACAGTTTTTAAGAATGTTCTAAAAATTAAGGACGTTTGAAATAAAGTATTCTGAATACATATAAAATTGACACAAAGTAATAAGTGTTCCCTTGTTGCAGTTTCCTCATAGTGTTTGCTCCTTTACATTGCAGACAGTTATGATGTATAATATTTGAGAAATAAAAAACATTTTAAAAATACTCAGTTTACTGAGGTAGTAACAACTGTTTTTTGTATTTAAAGGTTTTGTAATATGTAACTGATGTCTCTACTGTCCACAGTCTATTTTTAGGAGGATTATTTTACTATATCTTCCTCTTTATTTAAGGACGGGGTTGCTCGACCAATGACAGCAGTGCGTGCTGCAGGTTACACTAGGGCAGCTATGAGAGGTATGGTTTGTAGAAATCACCAGCTGCCAGAGGGAGATGTTGTTTTACAGTTTTCAGTCCTCTTTTTATTGTGCAGGTTCTCCATTTGATCCTCTTGGTCAGGGAAGAGGTCCTGTTCCATCTCTGGAAGTAAAAAATGCAGACAGGTTTGTTCAGTCTTGCATTAAATTATTTCAGACCATTAATGGCAACAAAAAATCAACTATGAGTAGAATTAGGATTTCACATCCGTGTTTTCACATCCATTCACATCCAGACAGTTACGGAACTTCCAGGAGCCATACTCTTAACTAAGTGAAACAATGACACAAACATTTATGCATGTCATTAGCTAACTCAGTGGCCCTGAGTTTCAGGAATGTCCAATTTCAGTGACTTCTGGATCTGACTTTAGCTCAGCAGCCTGGACATAGTTGTTGCCCCACAGTTGCTGTGATGCTTACTTAGAATTGCAGATGATCATGGAAAAGTATGTGAACACCATAATTCTTACAGCTCTCTAGGAAGACTGGAGAATTTACATGCTGTTTCTCCTGTTTTACTCTAACCTTAGCACTTGAGGTAAAACTTGCAGGCTGGTGCCAATGCAAATGTTCTGAGTGCACTCAGAACAAGTCATTGAGCTTTTCAGTACAGGAGTTGTACTTCTCAAATATGGCTGTATAGGAGCAGGGAATCCTGCTGAAATGTTCAGTTATTTAACTGAGAAAAAATTCCAGATAAATAACAACTTTTTAATAAAATCTTAATTTGCAAGTTATACTTTAAAGTTATCTATGCAAATGAAAGTTCAATGAATTGCTCTTTATACAATATTTCATTTCACTAAGTGTTGGATTTGAAAGGTTTACCGGCCCATCTGTTCTGTCATTACTTCTGAACTAATTGAGTCTGTGGAATTTGCTTGTCTTTCTTATTCTCATAAGAGGTTTTAGTTTTCTCTTGTGTCTGTTTTCAGATTGAAAGTGTGTATGTGATATCTTTGGAGGATCTTCTCTGGGCATAATTTCACATTATATTTCCTTTGATAGGAGAACCGGTTAGCTGTGTTATGTGATACATCCCTGTGTTATTTTGAGAGTATCCTGTGTAAAAGCTTAGTGTGTGTAGTTACATTACTGGTGTTAATCCTTTTATTGTTACTTTTATTTTAGTGCAGAAGAGAAGATTAGGCAGTTGGAAAAAAAAGTGAATGAACTGGTTGAAGAAAGCTGCATTGCCAACAGCTGTGGAGACTTGAAATTGGTAATTTTTCTGGATTTCAGTTTTGCTGTTATGAGAAGAACAATTTGTATAAATAGATGTTTCAAACTGACTTGGGTTCAAATGTTTCAAATTATTAAATCATCTTAATTGTAACTTCTAATCCAGTGGTACCTTGTATTGTCAAAAAAAACCATAGGAGCTGTATTTCTTGTGTATGTATTCATTAAGATTTCAGTGCTGGAAAAGCTCTCTTCCCCATAACCCCACTGACCTCTTCAGATGGGTCTGATTAGTTAGTCATAGTGGCACATATTTGCCCAGTCTATGGGCTCTGTGGGAGTAGGCGGAATATCAATTTTCCTGCCATCAAAGTTGCCAACTCATTACCTATGAAACAGGCAAGTTGCGCTTGCCTTCTATCGTAAAGAGTAAGAATCAAGCTATACCTTGAAGTAGTTCCTTCACTGCTACCTTCCAAATAGCAGTAGTGATAGCCATTACTTTCTTGAACATTGCATGCTTGCAGAGGCAAACAGGACTGCTATTGGCATGTGCAGACCCATAGCATTACTTGTACAAAGGGTTTTGACACCAATCTGCAGAAGATTATTATTGGATAAAATAATTCTTTTGGAATTACTCTAATTGTGAACATACATGTGAAATACCACTTGTGGATAGATAAAAAAAAGGGAAGCAATTTACCAATTAGTCAAAGTACATGTACAGCCTCTATTTGCATAACATGGAAGTTTACTTCCTGCCTTCACTTTCTTCTTTCCAACACCTGCATGCACTGGGATTCTGCAACTAAGGAAACATGCCAAGCTCAAGTGCTCCTTTTTTTGGGGGGGTGTGGAGACGAGGGTGTGGGCTAGGGGTGTTGGTTGTTTAATGTGCTTTCTGTGATTAAAACAAGTAAAATAATCTTCTAGGGTCACCATGGTGTATATAGTTGTGACTCTACTTATCTAACATTAGCCAGCTAAGCAGACTTAGACAACTGTATGTCTCCTTATTGCTAATCAACACCTTTCTCTGGGTTATTTTGCTACTTTTCAGGCATTGGGTACAGTCTGTGCATCTGAAGAAAATAGACAGGAGTATATTCTTTTCATACTTGTTTTGGGTTTATTCAAGGCATTGCTTATATTCTAGTGTTTTATTTAAGGCTCTGGAAAAAGCAAGAGAGGCTGGGAGAAAGGAAAGAGTATTGGTGAGACAACGTCAACAAACTGCGTCTCCAGAAAACTTAGACCTCACTTACTCAGTAAGTGTTTAGGAATCTTCAGTGAATGAAAGGTCTTGGTAAAAAAGTCTCCTGAAGAGACGTTTCAGTGTTTGCTGTAATGCTCCTAGCAGTGTATGAGATCAGGTACAGTTTACATTTGGGGGTAGGAGAAGTTTATGAAGATAAAGTGAATGACTTCTTGAAGTTAAAAAGTTATCATTGGATTGCAAATATCCATTTAGATCAAGAGTATGCCCCTGCAATCTCAGGTACTAGAGAAATCATGTAGTCAACTTTAAGGGAAGAAGGATATCCATGAATACCTGTTCCAGTTATCTACTCACGTACAAAACATGTATACCAAAATATAACAGATGTAAACCCTGTACTTCAAAAATAAATAGTCTAGAAAATGTAGCATGACAAGAGAAGACAAGAGAGATCAGACACTGCATTTAACTTGAGCCGTAAAGTGACAGAAAATAAATTATATGAAATAGGATATAGTAATATTCTTAAATCCTGAATCTTAAAGCAGGTATATAGATCTACATCCTGGTTTTCAAATGAATAGCAGACATTTTTAAGAAAGTACAACATACATAAAAAAACTTAGGGAGAATTTAGTTGTACTGCAGGTAGTGCTCTAGAGACAATTGTTAATAATGAATGCATAGAATTAGGCAGACACAGTAATTCATTTTAGTGTGAAAGTCAGAGTAAAGCTGGGTTAAAAAATGCAGACATACTTTACCGACACAAGCAGAACTTCTGATTTGAAACAGCAGTTTGAAAAAATTCTCTCCTCATAAACTGAATGACCATTTTCCACATTTGGAGTCATAAATTACACACAGTATGAGTGTTTTCTAATAAGTTTGCATTATAACATTGTGCTTACTTGGGTCTGAGGCCTACTTAGCATGACTTTTAATGGTAGTTAAATTTAAGTACAAAATTAAAATAATTACTTAAAATAAGTGGATTTGAAACTTGTTTTCTCAATGTCAGTGTGCAAGAACAAAGGAACATTAAAGATGGGAAGCTTAAAACTGGCAAAAGCAATACTTTTGCCAAGGTAAAATTAATTTAAAATGACCTATTATGAATTCATGTTTATTACTGTTGAGAGACCAACATATTTTCTTGTACCTATAATTGCTTTTTTCTGTAGGTTCTTTTAAATCTGGCTTGTCAGTATGCTGCTAATGGAATGTATGCTGAAGCACTGAATAGTTACCAAGTTATAGTGAAGAATAAGTTGTTCACCAGTGGAGGTAGGTTACATTTCGAAGTTGATTGAAACTGGTAGTCAGACATTCAACATGAGGACTTTGTCTGCATGGTGTTGACTACAGAGATCTTAGCTCTTGTATCTATCAGTCAGAGTTGATGACAGACACTTGTAATCTCTGATTTAGTATAACTTAATGTGGTTTCATTCTTTAAGTCATTAAGTCTTTCCTTTCCATGGGCTAAGATAAACGTAAAGCCACATACATGATTTTCTAACACCACACACTATATTGTCTGCTCAAATACTATTTTTTTTTCTCTTTTGACTCAGCTTTCTTCTTCTGAAAGCTTCTTTTAATATTTCACACATCTTTGAGACTCCCACAGTGCACTTCCTTCAGAGATGCTTACTTGCAGCTGTCTTCCTGGAGAGCACTATAATCTCTACCACATCACTTAATTCACAGTCAAAATCAGAACACAGTTCTTTTCCAGATTTCATTACTGTGTCCCTCTGGGTGAAAATTTACAAGAGGCTGTTCTGTGCAGTGCTTCTTTAAAAGGACACTGTTACCCTGTAATGAAGGCAAATTTGTTACGAAGTTCTTCTAGTCTGTCACTTTGAAACAATGTAAGAATGTTGTAATTATGTTTTAAAAGGCTGTAACTCATTGACTTCTTTTGATAGGTAGACTGAAGGTCAATATGGGAAACATATATTTAAAACAAGGGAACTATTCCAAAGCTATTAAATTCTACCGTATGGCTCTAGACCAGATTCCTAGTGTCCACAAAGAGATGAGGTGAGTTACTGCTAGTAGGCGTACTTCTGAGTCCAAGTTTTGGGTACAGTATGATTTGATAGTTAAAAATATAACTTAATCCTGATTTCTTTACTTAGGATTAAAATAATGGAAAATATTGGAGTTGCATTTATTAAAACTGGCCAATACAATGATGCCATTTCTTCATTTGAACTTATAATGAGCATGTCCCCAAACCTGAAGACAGGCTTCAACTTGATCCTATGTTATTTTGCTATTGGAAACTCTGAGCAAATGAAAAAAGCCTTCCAAAAACTGATTGCAGTTCCCTGTGAAGTGAATTATGATGACAAATACATTTCACCAAATGTAAGTTTGAACAAAATAAACTATGTATGTTTGAACAAAATAAACTGTGTCTTTATATGGTAAATCAGTAGAAAGAGGGAGACACATTGAATGCTTGGACTGTACTGAATATGTAAGTAGCTGTGTATTTATGTATCTAAAGTAACATATTTTTACTAGCATGAACTTAGTGTGGCAGTACTGTTCAGAAGTGTAAAATAATGCTGGGAACATTCAAATCCTTTTTTCCTCAACAGATAAAAAATATATACATAAAATTCATACCACACAATTGTCTTCATAATGATTTTGTTGAAATTCATCCGGGCTGACTTACATAGCTCTCTTACTGCTTTACTTCCTTTATTCATATAAAATTTTAATAAAATATTTATAAGCTAAACCAAGGGGAGCAGAGCAATGAGTGAGTTAATGCAAGTTACCGTAAAATGAGTGTTAATAAACTTGAAATACCATAGTGTTATCTTACAGAAGAAAGTTCCATTAAAGTTCACAGGTGCTTATTTTAGTTTATTAGACTTGGTTGGAAACTGATGTTCCTTTGTACCATGAAACCTGCAGCTCATGATGTTAAAAACAAGAAAACATAATTAATAGGGTTAGGTCCCTCTTAGAAAGGTCTCTATAGAAAGGTGGAGTCGAGCCCTTCATACTGTCTTAACAATCTTTTTTTTTTTTTTTGCTCTTACTTCTAAGCATGTGAGTGTTCTCACTGTGATTTGCAGCCTTCCCAGTCTGATACACATGATATTAGCTACACCTAGTAACAACCCTAGTGTGAGTTATGACCACATATGTGAGCAGGAAAACAGGATTAAAGTAGTTGTAATGCCAAATTTCAGATTTGGGGGTTAGAAAACTACTTCAAACTGAAGCTGGCTTTTTAAAATGTGAGAAGTAGTAAGTGACATAGACTATGCAATTTGCATCAATTTATGTTTAGTCATATTTTCTATAAAATAATTAAAATGCATGTATCCTGGTGTAATTTGCTGTTGCTTTATTTTCCTCCAGGATGATCCACATACAAATCTACTGATCGAAGCTATTAAAAATGACAGCTTAGGACAAATGGAACGTGAGAGGTAATGGTGGAGTCTGTTCTTTGTTGACTGAAGCCATAGATTTTAGCTCCTGAAAGTATTATCAGTCTTCTCAGGTGTCCACAACTCTTGTTATAAAAGTGTGCTTGTAATTCTTACAAAAGAGCATGCTTGGAAGAAGTGGTTGGATCACTCAGTTTAGTGTACTGCCCTAAAGCAGAAGACCTATCCCAAATTACTTAACGCAGCATTGTTTTGGTGTGGGAATTTTTTCTCTTGTTTGTGGGGTTTTGGGATTTTTTGGTTTTGTTTTTTTGGTGTTTTTTTTGGGGGGGGTTGTGTTTGTTTTTTTTTTTTAAATACAACTGCAGTGGGAGGGGAAGGA
>NDXB01010380.1:32657-44630 GCA_002631895.1 Agapornis roseicollis
TGTTTTTTTTGGGGGGGGTTGTGTTTGTTTTTTTTTTTTAAATACAACTACAGTGTGCAGTGAAAGGAAAACAGAAAAACAGAGACCTTTATCGAGATACAGGACAGTAGCAAGGGACTGGTTAGATTAACTTCTAAGATTGTCCTGAGTACAGGAAGAAGCAAGAACAAGACTTGGTTATTTTTTCTATGCATGTATTTGAAATGGTGACATGTGTGGGGTTTTTTTTTGTTGTTGTTGGTTTTTTGTGGTTTATTTTTTTTCTTGTTTTTGTTTTTTTCTCAGGAAATCCATGGCGGAGGAATACATCATGACAGCTGCTAAACTCATTGCACCAGTAATTGAGACATCTTTTGCAGTGGGCTATGACTGGTAAGAGTCAAGTGGGGTTTTTTTCTGGTCTGAACTATATGCCAATCTCTCTATATTTTGGCTATGAAACCAGATTCACAAGCAGCCTGGGAAACATAGTTTGCTTCATATCTCAAACACAGTGTCTTGCCTATTTTCAGTTTGCTTCCATAGTGCTGTGGAGAAGAACAAACCAAAGCATTAGAGTCTTATAGACTATTATAGAGTGTTATTGAAACTCAACTATTAATCGTACATTTTGAACTGTTCTGGATGAGCACAAAAAGAGCTTCTTAAAGTTCAATTGAAATTGAAAAAATAATTTGAGTACTAAAGAACTTTTAAAAGTCTCCACGGGCAAATGCTATGAAGAAGGCAATTACTGCTACTCTCTGCTGTAAATTTGAAGATAGCATAATGAGGACTTGGGGGACCTTAGAAGTTTTCATTACTCCATAGAGCCATTATATAAAAAACTGTAATCTAAATATTATTAGAAAGGGTTATTTGCATTTCACTTATAAACTTAATGTTTATAAATATAAACTTAATGTATGGTTTCTTAAAAACTTATACAGGTGTATACAGTGATAGGTTGCTGATACAGCTTACCATTTTGACTTCCGAGTCCACTCAATTTTTCAATTTACAGCTTAGCTTTTGCTTTCTGTTGTATTACCTACAGCAGGAAATTCCTGTTAAGGACAGTACAAAACTGATTAACATAATTTATTAGGATTTATTTTTAATTACTATTTAGTTTTCTATTATAAGGAATTTAATATTTTTAGTATTTTTAATAATACTATTGGAAAATAACATGTACACAACTGAATGTTGTGTATCTGCAGCCACAGAGTTACTGAAAGGTATGCCTAGTGTTTGGGAAGTGAAGGAAACTTGGTGGGAAAAGAGAATTTTACTTGGTTTTTTCAGTATTATTTGTTTTGTTGGGGTTTTTTTTTTGTTTTTTTTAATTTTTTTTTTTGGTTGGTTGATTTGTTTTGTTCTTTTCCAGTTAGGATTATTTTAAAATTTTGCAGCTCCTATAATTATAATTAACTAGTAAAGCTGTTTATACTAACATGAAATAATCTGACACAGATATGTATAGTCTTCTAGAGTCCACAAGGTGGTGTTTGATGTTTTAATAATCATAATCTTATAATTTCCCTGCTTCTGCCATTCTGATTTATGAGAACTTGGTACGTTGTGTGAAAATCAGCTTGCTGCTTTATAACTTGTTAGCATGAGGAAGTCAGGTTTATTTGCTCTGTATTTTGGTTTTTATTCAAGAAAACTGGGAAAGGATGTTAGATACTCAGTTTCCATAGTGCTAGCCACAAAATTTTTGGCATAAAGTAAACCACTATGATACCTGGTCTGGCTGACTAAACAACTTCGGGTGAGATGTGTGGGATTGTTTTGTGTATATCAGGACAGATCTACCCTCTATTCTTCTAAGCTGAGATATTCAAGCCCACTGAAGAAATTCAATTAGCAGCATGAGCTTAGTTTTCCAAATACTGCACTTTGTTATGAGTCCTTGAGCATTAAACATGCTTTTAATCAGATTTATTTTATTTACAAAAATAAAGCGAGGAAAAATAATCTTTGGATTTCATAAATTCTTACTTAAAATATGACATGGTCTTGGGACTATTCTGTCATACTCTGTAAGGAACAGTTGGATAGTTAGATGTCACTGTGTTTTATGGTTAAAAGATGTTAACAGTAATAGCTGAAAACTGTTTTTTGAATTTTATTACAGATTTTATAGAAATCGTTTTTTTTTTTTTGTCTATATAATTTTTCTTCCAACGTTTCTATACTTTGTGCAGAGACTGTCTGTGTGCCAACCCAATCCCAGCAGCAGGCAGTTTGCTAAATTAAACTTGCTGGCAAATTAGCCAACTATTAGAAAAGGGAAGGTGGCTTTCCACTGCTTAAAAAAAAAAATAAATTTGGAAGGGGTTAATGAAGCATCCCACAAAGTTGTTTTTAATTCCACAAAGTGTGCTTAATTCCAGCTTGAGAGAGCAGTATTTGTCTACAATAAATAAAGTTCACACTTCAAATGACTAGGCAATTTTTAAGTACACCACATCAAGCCCTGGAAGATGACATCTGTGAATGAACATGTGAACTGTCTGCTGTGTTCTGTTCTGCCCTCATTTTGCATAAGACCATAAGCCAAAAGTAACTGAGGGATAACCAGGAAGAGGCTTATTATTATGACTTCATTATTATTATTATGTATCATAAGGACACAGTCTGCAGGCTCTGGCTTTGTCCACCATGTTGTTTCATGGGCTTGGAAGGAAAATCAACTCACAGAATGTATTCAAAGAATATGGTTTGAAAAATCTTCTTAGTATCTGACACCAGGTATCACTCAGTGATGGAAAATAACATGATATTTAGGCAGTTGACAAAATAAACTAAAAAAAGAATGCAGAGATTGTATTCTTAAAGGTAGGTTAGGGGAATAAAATGGGGCTTGTTTTTTGTTTTGTTGCGTTTTTTTCACATATTTTTACTCAAAGTGCTCTTTGCGTCGTTGAAGAAAGAATAGTTAGAAACAACTCATTTTGGAAAGCAAATTGGCTGTAAAAGTCTGTAACTTAAGGTGGTATTTGCACAGGTGCGTTTTGGTAATGGGTTTCTTTCTGTTGCAGGTGTGTTGAAGCAGTAAAAACTTCCCAATATGTAGAGTTAGCCAATGACCTGGAAATAAATAAAGCCACTACTTACTTGAGGCAGCAGGATTTTAAACAGGTATAGTAGCTTTTCATGTTACTACTTTTTTATACTGTATTGCCAAAGATACCTTTCGTAGCCATAGCATACTTTTCAGGAAGGAGGAATGATTTATACGAACATAAAAATCAGATTAATGCTGCACAGTAAAATAACTATAAAAGCACTGGCAAAAGATGAGTTTTATCTAAGTGAAATTTCTGCCACAGAAGTTACAGTGAGTGCAGTTCAAATTGAGATGCTTAAAGTCAATTAGCTTCCTTGGGTGTCCAAGCTGTCATTACAGTTAATGGAACTGTAGTCTATACAGTCAGTGGAGCCTAGAAGGCATGCTGCTCATTAACGTGGAAGTGTTTTTATTGGTGTGAGCTGAATCTATCTCTCAGTTAGCTTGACTATAGTACCAAAATACATGCAGATGCACTTCGTAAGTATTTTTTAGGTTATGGAATTCTCACTGCTACATTATCTACTACAGCATTCCTTAAAATATTATAATCTGATCTTGAACTTCAGTCAGCTGTCCTATATTTCTATTGAAAGATGAACTGGAATTAAATTCAGCATCTGCTCAGGAGCTTGGACAGTTCTGTATCTTTTGTGAAAGATTGGCCCCTGGAAAGCAGAGGGCTAGGGTGAAACACTGTTACTGAAAAGATACTATAGCAGCTTAAGCCACAGTGTATATTAGCAAATGAGGGAGGTTGTAGTAAAGATACAGTATTGATACTTTCAGGTGAAAGTATAGCTCATTGCTCAGGACTGATTAACTGTTCAAACAATAGATCTACCAAAATCTTTGTGATTTTTACAGTTTTTATCATGCATATTATTACATGTTCCCTCTTCATTATTTTGTTGTATTTTAAAATATACATGTGAAGTAACTTTTGGCTATGTTGAAATTATTTATGTATGTTTATGTAGGTAGGATATCTTTCTGCAAGTGGCTGTCCAGTCACTAATTAGAGGCATTTCTGCAAATGAATTTTATGATGAACTGCCTTCCCCAGTCTCTTGCTAATAAGTACTGTAGCTTCCCTTTTCTATGTATATAAATTGCAAATGTATGCACATAAATTAATACCACAACTTATCATGGTATTATCTAGTTTTTGGTACTGTCTAGGTGATTGTGCAGTTTTCTTTGAAGGTTTTTCTTTTAAGACAAATGTATTTTTTCACTCTTCATCAAATTTTTATAATTTATAATGCCAGGTTTTCATCAAAACTCTCATGGGATATTTTTGTATTGTTTACGTGTGTGTGTGTGTGTGTTAAAATTTTTGGTTTGAAATGAGAGCAGTTGAAAAAAACTTCATCTGAACAAAAAGCTCAGATATCTGAAGTATTTGCTTAATTTCCTTCCAACATGCACTGTTCAGTACGTTCAATAATAGCAGTGATGAATAAATAAGAAGAAATAAAGTAACCCCTGGGTTTGCAGGTGTGGAAAAAAGTGTGAGAGATCATGTACAGCAAAATTCCAGCTGAAGCTCAATATCTCTCATCTTCTAGGTCCCTAACCTTTCCATAGCTTGGAGGGCTGCACACAAAGACATTTGTTTAACTTTAGACCGGTTTTCCTTCCTATTTAAGCTCTTCTGGTTTTCTGAGCAGCTCTTGCTCCTCCTGTCTGTCCTGTCCTCTTTTTCCTTCCCTGTAGATACAGCAAGAGAGTTATCCTTTATTATACTGCATGTGTGACTGATAGCTTTTCTATGATCAGGAAGCAGTTTGAGAGTTTGGAAAATCTGGGAAAAATCTAGTAGCTTTGTTGATGATAACTTTTGAAGGGTGAGAGTGTTACAACTAGATAAAGAGTTATATGATCTCAAGAATTTACTATTCTGATGGTAATTCATTGCAATTTCCAGTTGGTATCCAGCACAGGTTAAAAAGCCAAACAAAACCAACAATGAAAAAAACCCTAACAATTCTCACAGGTAAAATGAGATACAGAGATTGTTAGTGATGTTTCTGTGGAGTACTCCATTGGAGGAAGAGGGAAAGGTGTTGGAAGTTAGGAGTACGTGAAGGAGATGCTCTTTTAATTTGATTATGTGATAGAAGACTTCTGCACTGAAACCACTTAATAATAGAGTGGGACTGCAGAATGGTGATTGCACTGTTTGGTTTTTTTCTTTTTGTTCTAATACAACAGCAGCTGCCACTTGTATTCATCCTGTCTGTCTATTTTTCATATACTTACTAACTCACCACCTGCTCAACACACCTTTGGCTGAAGAAAAAGAATGGAAACTTAGTGAAGTACTCAGTTTCAAGGTCGAAAGTTTTATTGTGTTTTGAAAAAAAGAGCTAAAATAGGTATCTGCTGTAACTATAATGGGCTTAATTATATGCTTATCATAATGCATATGATACTTGAAAACAGCCCTAGTAAAAAAAGGTAGAAATTACCATAATATATCTAGATTCTATTTTATTAGTAAGTAGGTTTGTGTATTAGATATTGAATGTTTTTTTTTCATTTCAAATAAAAACTTGAAAATTAATTTAAAAACAAAAGTCTGCAGGTTAGCCATGAAGCTCCCTATTATCTCTTGCACACCCTGCTTAGGTCAGGCAAGCTGCTTTGAACTTTAACTTCTGTAAGCAAATAATTTAGGTACATTGGAAACATGTCACAAAGAACAATTTGGACAGTGTATTTTGCTTCTTGAATCTAATAATTGTTGGGATTAAAGATTTAGAAGTTATTTATAAAAATATAAATTGAGCTGATGATACAGTGAGAACATTTCTACTTTGCAAGAACAAAAGGAATATTGCTATGGATTTTCATCCTGGGGCTCATAATTACTGAAACAGTTCAAGGAACCTGTAACATAACTTGCCATTAAGTGAATAGAGTTCAGAGACAGACAAACTTTTCATTACACATGAAAAAGAAATTACTTCCACTCTAATCTTTATTGTCAAATGTGCCGTTTAGCAGTCAAAGCAAAGGTTAACAAATCAGCTACAATGGGAAATAGCTTTTCAGAAAGAGCCTTTGAACTACATATATAGTTCTAAGTTTACTAAAAATTAAAATAAGAATTTACTATTCTTAGGAGAATATTATAATCTGTAGTAGTACATAGTTCTTGGGTGGAATGTAGCTGACCAAATCAATGAGCTACATCTAGCTGTATATACTTCGTTATTTTACACCTCTTTAGTATAGTCCTGTTTTTTGTGTAAAGTAGCTGTAAAAACAGTATGTGTGGCAGTCAATTGAGATTTGTTTTCTTTGTTTGTGTTGGCATTCCACATACAGTATCATGCCTTCACTTTGATATGTAAACAGCAGCTTTAGGTTTCACCTAAAGGAAGAAGGAAACTTTTTGAATTGCTAATGTTGATGGCTAAATTGAAGTTGCCACATCTGTGTTGTAATAGATGATGGAATTGGGCTCACTGTGATATTCTAACAGTTTGTGTAGTTAATATAAATATTTAGTGTGAAAAGGCCAGACTTTCTTAATGCAGTCTGCAGTTACAAATGTTGTCACATAGTCAATGAAAAAAGCTGCCTTTTATTTCAAAGCCTCTATGATGGTTCATTAGCTACAAATTTGTTTAATTTTTGTCAACAAACTTCTTTATTTTGAAGTTTATGAAATTTAGTTTTCAGGTAAAAGTGTTTTTAAAATGAATCTTTTGATCTCAGTCTTCACATTTGATTACTTCCTAAACTTAGACAGGTGTTGTCATCTTATTAAATGAAACATCTGCAAATTGAAATCCAGTCCTACAGTCTTACAGATTTTTTTATGTAGTATGTACATTTTTAGCTTTTTGATAAGAATTTTAACATCATCACTTAGAGAGTTATGAGAATTTTAATTAGTTGACTAGATTAAATGCAATTAATACAAACTTGTGTTTTGTGTGTGTAGAATTGTCAAATACCTGTGTACTTCAAAGTAGCCATATCTAATCTAAATTTTGAAGTAGCAATAGCTAATACTTTTTAATTTTGTGACCGAGATTGTGTTTACTACAGGTATATTTCTGTGTATACATGCTTACAAGAGTGTGTTACAAGCTCTAGTAAATATCATGTATGTGAGTTGATAATCTTGGCTGTTACTGTCAAGTTTATGAATGTTTTCTGAAAGAGCTTAGGTATAAGTTTGCTTCAGTGAGAAGTAAGTTGTTTCCAAATTACATCTAGGCACTGGAGACTTTAAAAATGTTCGAGCAAAAGGACAGCAATGTAAAGAGTGCAGCGGCAACAAACCTTTCATTCCTTTACTATTTGGTAAGTGTTTACTTCAACGAAACAGTTAAAAATTACAGTTTATGTATCAACTTCTGCAAGTCTGTAGCAATTTTTCTGTCTTTGAATCTCTGTAAAAAAGAAGAATCTGTATATAGAGGAGTTAACTCTGGAACATCAGTTCTGGCTGTAGTTTAAGTTTGGAACATGTCCTTTGTATCCTGTTGCTGGGAGGAAGAGTGAGATTGAGTCCCAGGCCCCAGAAGTATGCCTGCAGTGTGATTTGTGCAGAAGCACAGCAGCTGCATTTAAAAGTCAGGTCCTGAAGACCCTGGCTGAACTTCAGGAATATGTGAAATATGTAGCTATGTAGCTTAGGCAGGTGTGATTCTGTATGAAGTTTATAGAATACGGAAACTTATTTTGATGGGTTTTTTTGTGTGGTGGGCTTTTTTGATTTTGGTTTTGCTGTGTGTGTGGTTTTGGTTGTGTTGTTTGGTTTTTTTTTTAATAGAAATACTGCTTTGTTTCAAAGAAAACTGAATGAGACAAAACATGTCTTGTGTTTTCATCTTAAGTTCTCTGAAACTAGAAAGAGATGATCTGCCTTCTGCAAATACATATGGAATATTTTAGGACTGAAGAATGTATTATTGTTTTTTCATCCTCAATCTTCTGAAATTCCACCAAGTGTAAGACACAGCTGCAAGAAAATTGACTGTCAGATGATTAATACAATATTTGTTTTGTTCATGTAGGAGAATGAATTGGCACAAGCAGCTAACTATGCAGATTTAGCTGTAATTTCTGATAGGTATAATCCAGCAGCTCTAACTAACAAAGGAAATACTATTTTTGCAAAAGGAGACTATGAAAAAGCAGCTGAGTTTTATAAGGAGGCTCTTGGGAATGATTCCTCATGCACTGAAGCACTCTATAATCTTGGTAAGCCAAAAGTGCTTTTGGGATTTAGAATTGTCTATAAGTAACACTAGTATTTCTAAGAATCTGTCTTTCAAAGTTTTCTTGTGTAGAAATATATACTAATTATTACTACTTTACTCAGTAATTTGTGTTATGGCAAGGTGTTAATTTGTACTTCCTATCTCTTCTGAAAAAGAAAAAAAAAGCCAGTGTTAACAACATCAGCTAGTAGCTGCAGCTGATTAAGTCACTTTAAAGATAAAAGTTTCTACTATCAACTAAAAACACACCAGTTTTAGCATTATTAAATGATCAGTCATTCCCCTGTAAAAGCACTCCCTCTGCTTCCCTCGCCCATCTGTTAAGAAAGTGTGATTGCATATGTTCTTGGTCTTTGATATTATGTTTGTGTTCCTTGTGTTTATCAGTTTGGTAAGTCATACTAGCTGGTAAGAATTGTAAGCATGGCTCTCACAGATAAAAGTCCATCAATGCCAAGGCAGTTACACTGCCTCTGAGCACCATGTTTCTATTGCATTTTTCTTTGTTATTCTGGCAGTTAATATACTAGTCATCTTATTTTCATTGCAATAGTATAATAACCTTTTATTTTTTTTTAGGTTTAACATACAAGAAGTTAAACAGAATAGATGAAGCTTTGGATTGTTTTCTGAAACTCCATGTAATCCTTCGAAATAGTGCCCAAGTCCTTCACCAGATAGCAAACATGTATCTTTTTCTGGATTATGATAAGGGATGGTGGTTTTAGTACACTCATTTAATCTGAAATAATGTGTATCTGTCATGACATGATGACTTAGAAATTTACTATAATGTCCATTATAATTAGGATGGTCATGCATAGATTCATTCTCTGATGTTTGTGAAAATGAGAACAGAACTTAGAATCTTCTTGAACATTTCCAGTGGACCAAGTGAAGAAATACATTACTACTGTGCGCATGGTAGGGAATATATTTGCACTTAATCTTGCGTCCTGGAGTATTTAAAATGCTGCTGATTTTATTATAAAAATAATGTGACAGATGTAAGCACAATTGAGTAAACCTTTTCAGAAAAAAATAATACAGTTAATGAAAGTGAAGTTCTCTTTTGAAAGCTGTTTCCAGATTAGTTAATGTATGTTTAAAATAACTGTCTCCCATCACTGCAACAGGTCAACAGGCTGAAAAGCTAAGGAGGGGAAGGGTTGGCTTTGCACATCACCAGTGATACTCTAAACACTGAATTTCTTTAATAATGCTTCTGAGGATGTGCAAAATCCTCCCCAGATTCCACTTGCTGTACTACACTTTTAAGAACAGTGAAGGTAATAAAAATATATTTTAGTAAAATAAGTAACCTCCAAAAATACAAAGAGGCTGTGATCTCTATTCCTCATGTAGCTTCTTTACAGCAACATTAGTGGCCCTACAACTCCCAACTGCCATCTGGGGAAGAGTTTCTCTGCTCCTCTACTATGTAAAACTGCTTTCCACCAGTACTGGCAAGCATGAAGGGGAGAGTGCAGAAACTGAAAAAACATGTTAGGCAGCTGCTCCAGCAACCATTGCTGCAGAGGTCTGTGCTGCTAGGGGTGATGGAGGAGGGGAGATCATACTGTAGGCCTAATTACAGCTAAAGCTGCCTCTGTTCTCTGAATCAGCATTGTACACTATCTGTGCTGTGCTGCTTAGACATACAGCAGAAAATTTCACTGCAGGCAAATGTCTGTGCTTGCGGATAGCAGTTTTACCTGACCACTTACTTTAAGACAAAATAATGTATTATGAGAAACTAACCAAGTTGTAAAGGCTACAGATAGATCACCTGGTCCTCACACTTGACTTCCTCATTTATAAGAATCAAAATAAAATTAGTGACAAAAAGAGAGGAGAACCAAGCCCAAGGTGTTTTTAAGGTGAAAGAGTAGCCAAAGCCTCTCAATATTTCTCTCTTCTTCATAGGAAAAATACTTTATAATACAAATTAAATTATGAAAACAATGTGTAGAAAAGACAGTGTATCTCCACACTTCAGTGACTAGTGTAACTGTGCAACATATGGATCACATTATGTAAAGTAGTGGGAATTATGACTAAATGAAAATACGATCAGTATCAGACCTTGACTGAAGAAAACTCAGATATGAGATCATGGGAGATCCCAATCAAGCTATAGAGTGGCTTCTGCAGTTGATCAGTGTAGTACCAACTGATCCACATGTACTTTCAAAGCTGGGGAAATTATATGATAATGAAGGGGATAAACCCCAGGCTTTTCATTACTATTATGAGGTACTTTATTGTTTTTCCAATGCACTTCGTCATGATTGTGGAAAATTTTGCCCTAGCTTTCTATATCAGATTAACAATTGATTAAACTTTTATTTAAACCTTTAAAAATGTAATCCAAAAAAGAGAAAAAAAAAAAAAGTAATTTTAGGGGACAGTTGACAAAAATCTAGCATTTCTAAGTTGTATTTTAAGGAAGCACATAGCTGGTGTTTCCACATGGTATTTGACCTCAGACTTTAATGAGGAGGGCCACAAGGATGATCAGGGGACTGGAGCATCTCCCATATGAAGACAGGCTGAGAAAGTTGGGGCTGTTTAGCCTGGAGAAGAGAAGGCTGTGTGGAGACCTCATAGCAGCCTTGCAGTATCTGAAGGGGGCCTATGGGGATGCTGGGGAGGGACTCTTCATTAGGGACTGTAGTGACAGGACAAGGGGGAACGGGTTCAAACTTAAACAGGAGAGGTTTAGATTGGATATAAGGAAGAAATTCTTTACTGTGCAGGTGGTGAGGCACTGGAATGGGTTGCCCAAGGAAGTTGTGAGTGCTGCATCCCTGGCAGCGTTCAAGGCCAGGTTGGACAGAGCCTTGGGTGGCATGGTTTAATGTGAGGTGTCCCTGCTTATGGCAGGGGGTTGGAACTTGATGATCTTAAGGTCCTTTCCAACCCTAACTATTCTATGATTCTATGTTTACACTGACCCCCAACATTTTTAATTTAAAATATAGTCTAAGATTAAATAAAAAATGGATATAATAAATTTCATTTTAAAGGTGTGTAATATAACTGTGTTGATTGGAAGCTGTTATCTATATAGTGGAGATACATATAATGTGTTTCAGTTCTAAACTGCCTAAAGATAGGCATCCTCTCCCAGTTCAAAGCAGCTATAGTATTGTCTGTAGTTTGTAGAGGTTAGTCTAGTTTAGAAACAGGAATAAGACAGGAAGTTGCTTTGCCACAGTCTGAGAGTTCTTTTCATGTGTGTAAAGTGAGGATGACCAAAGGCTGTGTTGCAGGCTGAATACTAGTGGAGAGTGGTGCTTGATGATAATTTTGTTGCCTATTCCAGTGGGAACTTACAAGCTGAAACTGTTACTTATGTACATAATGTGTTTTGTAGAAAAGAATGCTTTTAAGTGAATTTTCCAGCAGACTGGTTAGAGTGTAGAATTGTACATGTATTAGTTAACGCTGTTTAATGTTCTAGGTAATCTAATCAAATGTAGACATGATGTAAGTAAACATTTTTGCTGTTGCAAACTATTTAACAGTTTTCAAATAAAGCTGAATGGAAAATGTGACAGACTCATCTCGGGTAACTTCTAAAAAGCATTCTGTAATTAGAAACATTGGTATGCCTTTTTCTTTTTTTTTTTTTTTTTTTTTTTAGGTTTTTTTTGTTTTGCACAC
>NDXB01010380.1:44713-106405 GCA_002631895.1 Agapornis roseicollis
TTTTTTTTTTTTTTTTTTCTTCAGGATTGCTTAGTGTAGCACACTACGTCCATTCATATATTACATGGTTTTGGCATCTGGAGAAGTAAACACCTGAGTAAGATATTCCAGAAGTAACAAAGATGTTGTTTATCACTAAAATTATGTTTCTTTCACATTTCCTATTTTGTCAGTCATACCGGTATTTCCCTTCAAACATTGAGGTCATTGAATGGCTTGGAGCCTATTGCATTGAAACCCAGTTTTGTGAAAAAGCCATTGAGTACTTTGAAAGAGCAGCACTCATTCTGTAAGTAATTGTTCTTCTCTGCCTACTCAAATATTTCATGATTAGACATCCATAAGTACACCTAGAGACAAATTAGTTGGATAATTTTAATACTGTAAATAAATACCAAAGTTAAAAATATTTGGGATATTATTTAATTTTCTCAACTTTCTAATAATGTACAGCATATTTTTACTCTTACTGTGCAATTTCATTGTTAAGCAAGATCCTCCATTGGGCCCAAGATAATAGGTGTTAGAATCTCTTTTTTCTATCCTCTGCCATTAAACACAGCTACAAAGTGGAGAACAGCTCTTTTAAGCCACCAGGATCTCCTTCTCTGTTGCTTTATGTGAAATATCTCCTTTCTATTATTTTATCATGTAGTGACGATTTGATGGTTTAGATAAATGCATCTTTCAGCAGTTCTTGCTGTGTTTCTACTTTTAACATAACTTCTCCTTCCATGGAAAGGATATTACAAATAATGTGTAGAAGGAAGCAAAAATGTGCAGTGCAGAGTTACCAATGGTCAGTGAAAATATGTTGATAGATCAAATCAATCCTAATAGAGATATCTGAAATATCTTGAGTTCAGTTCAGGAAATTAATTGCTGATATTGTCCTTTAGCAAAATATGATGCACTTAAGAAAATATGTAGACCATATAGTTTGTTTTAGATTAGAATGGAAGCTTACCAGACAAATAGTTGAACAGAAATTTGGTCAAACTTAAATCTGTAATCCAGATTTTAAGCAGAATTCTAAAAAGACATCCGTATATTCTTTTCATATGGAAACAAGTATTTGTATGTATGTTCATGGAGAATTTTGTGTTAATAGGCCAAACAAAATTCATGCAACTAAAATTCTCTCCATTCTTTGTTTTGTGTTTTGAGAAACCGATTAAAAATCAGGCTAAGCAAACTTGATTGTTGCTTGTCTTGTGATGATATAAAATTTGACATTCTTTTTGTTCTGTGAATCTAAAAGCCTTGCATAAAGAAGATGTGAACAAAAATTTGTACAGTATCATTGAGAGTTTATACTGTGAATAGGTTATTAGTTTAGTAAAAAATGGTAATTCTGATTTTGAAAGGGCTTGAGTTAGAGTAGATGTTAATCACAGAAGAGATAATACGAAGTTTAAATAACAATTAAAATTGAAACAAAAATAAATAGGAAAATGTAGACTTGTAAAGAAATAGAACTGTAGATTAGATGAAAATACACTGGAGACAGTTCGCAGAAATCACAGTTCACAGGTTTGCCAGTGTTCTTTTATTCGTAAATACTGGCCACCTTAAAAAACCAGTATTTTAGTCAAGCTATAAGATTGCGTATGCTGGCATTCATGGCCTTCTTAGAAGCTTTGGAAAGAAACAGCTGAAACTAAAAAGGATTATTTTATAATCTTGTTTTGGCAAAGATCTAAATATTTTATGCTTCATGTTGCACTCATTCCATGCATGAAGTATGTGGATTGTAAAGTAATTATGAATAACTGGCATATGAAATTCTTTAGTATTATTTGTAATTGGAATATGCCTGTAATACAGAGAAATTATTTCTCTAGGGGCTGAGATTGTTAATAGTAGATAACAGAACAGATGTTTTGCTGTTTATTTGGTGTTAAAAATAGAGTCTAGATATGTTAATTGATAAGTATGAATCTTGGGTTATAATTTACTACTAGTTGTAAATAAAGTTATATTTTAAAATTCTAAGTTTATTTTAACCTTGGCCAACATTTTCTAGTTTAACTTTTCTAGTTTGTTTAGTATGTTCAGTGTTTTAATCACAATAGTTACATTTTAAATTGCAATCGAAGATATCATGTTAGACATTGAATTGAGAAACAATTTTCTATTATTCAACATTTTACCAGCCTGCACAAATCTATGATAAATAGAAGGAGTTGTGCAGCTCATTCTGGCTGCTGACAATTTGTTCTCTCTAGAATTTTTGTACTGAACCGCAAAATAAACTATTATGGTGTCTGCTTGGCTGCCTTTATTGTTTGCAAGAGACATATTCAGCTGAAACTAAAAAAGGTGAAGCAGCTGTCTTTCATAAATCTGTTTGGCAACTACCAGGCAAATAGATTATTTAGAGTTAAAAATGGCCTGTGCTGTGACTGGAGGGAAAAACTGAAGAGAGTAAGTGCAAAACTATTCTGAAAACTTTAGCATACAGTGCTTTTGGGATGTGCCACTGTTGAATTGTTATCCATGTGCGAAAAGTGCTTTGACTTACA
Organism: Agapornis roseicollis; assembly: GCA_002631895.1. Classification (NCBI taxonomy): domain Eukaryota; kingdom Metazoa; phylum Chordata; class Aves; order Psittaciformes; family Psittacidae; genus Agapornis; species Agapornis roseicollis. Next base: position 47,239 of record NDXB01010380.1, read on the forward strand.
GAGCATCCTTGCAATGTTGACATGAAAATTCCCTAATTTTCATGTTATCTTAATAAGAATGAGGAATGTCCAGCAGTTTTGGTGTACATGCTCAAACATCCAAATATTTTCTCTGACCATATCTATCACCATTATGTGCTAAAAAGAGAAGGACAGGTAGCAACTAAGCCATCAAGACGTTGCCAGAAGCCAGAGTCTGAAGCAGTGAGAGTACTTCCTGACAGGGATCCATCCCTTGGTGTGCATGGGACCCTACTGGTGGGACTTTCTTCTCAGATACGGTTTAGCATTTTGTTCTCCCCTATTGCATGGTTCTGAACCTCACACAAACATTAGTCATTCATGTGTCAGCTCAGCTAATTGTGTCTAGTGCACAGAATCGTGACCAAGAGAAAGACTGTAAGACTACAAGTGAAAGACATCAAGGCCTGAACAGGAATGTGATGCAAGGGCAAACTCTGTGTGAATTGAGCAGGCTGAATTCTTACTTGGAAGGCAGTATGTTAGGTGAAAAAATTTAGAAGTAGTTTGATAGTAGATACTTACCAATGCTCTGCAGGTGAGTTAGCTTATTCATTGTTTGGCAGAGTGCATAACTTTAATTTATCTGTATGCAGACCAACACAAGAGAAGTGGCACCTGATGGTTGCCAGTTGCTACAGGAGAAGCGGTAAGTTCTGTAGCTGTTTTGTAATTGGTTGGAGGTTTGTAATATTGCTTTTGTAATTAATTGGGGTTGTTTAGTCGGGAGAAGGGAAGCCTGGAGAATATATGAAGCAGGCTTGTAAGAAGGAAGGAGACGTTTTATCTGTATCTATAGTGATAGGACAAGGTGTAACAGTGTTAAACTGAAAGAGGGTATATTTAGATTACATATTAGGAAGAAATTCTTTACTATGACGGTGAGGAGACACTGGCACAGGTTGCCCAGAGAAATTGTGGCTGCTCCCTCCCTGGAAGTGTTCAAGGCTGGGTTGGACAGGACCTTGAGCAACCTGCTCTAGTGGAAAGTATCCCTGCCCATGGGTATTGAATAAGTAAAATAAAGAATTTAGTACAGCATAAATTATCTGATAGAAATCTTTTCAATGTAATTATACTACTATCTGATCTAAGATAAGTAATTTGATTTTAAAATTGTGTAATTCCTATTCCTTTTCAACATAGGGTATAATTTTTCAATATTAAAATAATTACATTACACAAAGACAGTCTTAATGTGCTGAATTTTCTTACTGCAAATATAATACACCAGTAAGCAAAATGGAAAGAGACTAATCTCTCTGGGTTTTTTGTACCACCTAAAATGCATTCAAGACACTTGATGATGTAAATGATACTCTTCTTTTCTTGCTTTCCCATTTTATCACTCTTCTATATGCTTCTTTAAAGCTTTGCAAAGCAGACTTCCATAATAAATAAATGCATTTTCTCACCTTGCTCAGATATTTAATACAACAATGAGGAAAGGAACGTGACTTAGGGAAGCCAGTGAATTACGAACAGTCAGCACCACCGAAAACCAGACATATTAACTCTTTTCCCAGCAAAGAAACACAATGGTTTTGGCTGCTTTTTAGTTCATGTATGACTCATTGGCAAAATTCCCAGCTTATCGTGTTAACACATAACAGGTCAGTTTGATTTCTACCTCACACTAGAAAAATAAAATCAGTGATATCTCAAACTTTATTGTCAGATATTTTATGGATATAAGGTTTTAGATTCAGAGGATCTGTAAGTGCTTTCCATCATGATCAAGCCAAGCCAAAATTGAAAGCAAAATCCCAAAGAATAACTACTTTACTGCCAGATCTGGGCAAAGGGGAGAGACACATTTATTATTCTGATGGAAGGATGGACAGGCAAAGCTCAGCTGGTACACATTCCTGTTTGGCCAATCCATACATATGCAGCCTTAGATAAGCCCTGATATGTTTGATACAGCTTGTCTAGCAGATGGTTCATGCAATAGTGGGGTCCTAAGAGCAGGTCAAAAAAGAGCAAAAACCAGGTATTATATTAAATCATGTACTCATACTGAAAAGATGAAGTAATGTTAAATTGTACCAGTTTCTCACAAGTTACTCTTTATTGTATTTGGATATGTGGATAGGAGATGTTTGATTTGTTTGCAGGTAACTACCAGAAAGCTCTAGAGAAATACAAAGTCATTCACAGAAAATTCCCAGAGAACATTGAATGTAAGTTCATTGAGTGGTACAGCTATCAGAGAAAACACTGTTACATTGAATATGTGTGTTAATAATTGTATGATGGAAGTATTCTTCATACAAAAGTATTTTAATGAACTAACATTTTTATTCATGCTAATGCTGCATGTTTTCTGTGACAACACTAAAGCATGATTTAAGAAATATTAAGGTAATGCTGAAGAGACAAAAATAAACCTTAACTGTAGTGGATTGGTTGAGGTTTATCTCATACATACTTCCTAAGTTTTATAACTGTGTTATTTATTTAATCTTTTTTACAATGAAATGTACGTATTTTCACTTCTAGTCCCTGCTAGTTGAAACTCCTGCCGTAAGTTTCTATATATGAGAAAATCTTATTGTTAAGTTTTACCAAAGCCAGGCCTTCCAAAAGAATGTAGAAGGCGAGATTTGTGTTGTTGGGTTTTTAAGTATAGTTACACAGCCAGTCTCTGGAAAATCCATAGAGACTTTCAAACTGAACTACAGGAAACATGACTTTGAAGAGTGAGATATTTGCAGAATCAGTCAAACATGTACTTTAAATGACTAAGCCCTGTAGAAAATAATGGTTGGTTCTGGATGTGCAAACATCCTCTTTTGTCCCATACTGGCCTCACTTTTAAATGCTATGTGCGAAGAATATTCACTGTATTTAAAAAAAAAATAATAAATAAAAATTGTATCGTTCTGCTTTGACAAACACACTGCTCATACATAACCATACTGTTGTCATACAGTTCTGTTGTGCAAAAGAGATACAGTAGTATGACTCCTCAGAGTTACAAGCAAAATGTCACATTCATATGGTCACACATTTCAGAGGAATAAAGTATTTAGTAAACCTGTTAGAATCTAATATTTCTCTGAATGTAGTTTCTGTAACTTACAAAATGGAGGCAAAAATTAGACAATTTAATGGATTTTTAAATTTTCTGCTGCTGAAACAATGGTTCTTCACTCATTCCTCCCTGGCCATGTGCTCCAAACCATCTGCCTTATGCTTGTTTTGATGCTTTTTTGATCCCTCAGTGACCAAGTTCAACCCCATAAACCAGCAGAAAAATAAGAGCACAAAAGTAAAATGAAATACTTGTGAAAACAGTCAGGAGAGTAATGGGTCATGTCATGCTCATTTCCACTTCAGAGGGAAGTTGACAAACCTGTAGGAATATCAACCATGTTTTCAGGGCTTGGTATAATGTTTCAGGAGACAGTTTTTAGAGGGTGTTTTGCTTCCATCATGCAGTTATAGTCAATTTCCATGTCTGGTTTGTGGGGTTTTTTCTTAATTTTATAAATACCAATCTTTAAAAATAATCAACCACAGCAAAAGAAAAACTGAAGCATTCTGATTCTCCTGGCATTTGAAAAATTGTTTTCAACAAAATGCTGTTGATAGTGACTCCTTGGTAATAACTTAATATCGTTATTGCACTTTCTAGTTTCCAAAATACTTTGCAAACATCAAGTGTTCTGAAACACATGAATTAGTATGTCTTATGCCTTTCCCATGTATAAATGGCATTTGTACTATTCATGAATATAGATGCTGCATTATAGAAAATGTCAAGTTATTTGCAAAATATCACAACTTGTACAGGGATACTGGACTACAATCACCTTGCATTGCTACTTATTTGCTTTGTTTGCCATTCTGTATGTCCAGTTCTGTTAGGGTGGGTGAACTTGTAGTTTGACCTGCTTGGTAGCCTCTTTTAAAAAATGTTTTGCTTTTTCAAATAGGCCTCCGATTTTTAGTTCATCTTTGTACAGATATGGGTATGAAAGAAGTCCAGGAATACACGACAAAGCTCAAGAAAGTGGAAAAAGTAAAAGAAATAAGAGAGCAGGTAAGCTTGTTTCTTTCTATGATTATTGGTGGATAAAGAACTGGCTGGATTGCCAGATGCAAAGAGTTGTGGTCAGTGGCTCAATATCCAGCTGGAGACCAGTAATGAGTGGTGTCCCTCAGGGATCGGTGTTGGGACCGGTCTTGTCCAACATCTTTGTAGCTGACATGGACAGTGGGATTGAGTGCACCCTCAGCAAGTTTGCCGATGACACCAAGCTGTGTGGTTTGGTGCATACGCTGGAAGGAAGGAATGCCATCCAGAGGGACCTTGACACGCTTGTGAGGTGGGCTGATGCCAACCTCATGAAGTTGAACCATGGCAAGTGCAAGGTCCTCCACCTGGGTCGGAGCAATCCCAGGCACAGCTATGGGTTGTGCAGAGAAGAGATTCAGAGCAGCCCTGCAGAGAAGGACTTGTGGGTGGTGGTCGATGAGAAAATGAACATGAGCCAGCTTCAGTGTGCGCTTGCAGCCCAGAAAGCAACCATATCCTGGGCTGCATCAAAAGGAGTGTGACCAGCAGGTGGAAGGAGGTGATCCTGCCCCTCTACTCTGCTCTCGTGAGACCTCACCTGGAGCATTGTGTACAGTCCTGGCGTCCTCAGCTTAAGAAGGACATGAAGCTGTTGGAACAAGTCCAGAGGAGGGCCATGAGGATGATCAGGGGACTGGAGCACCTCACATATGAAGACAGGCTGAGAAAGTTGAGGCTGTTTAGCCTGGAGAAGAGAAGGCTGCATGAAGACCTCATAGCAGCCTTGCAGTATCTGGCCTATAGGGAAGGTGGGGAGGGACTCTTCATTAGGGACTGTAGTGATAGGACAAGTGGTAAGGAGTTAAAACTCAAACAGGAGAAGTTTAGATTGGATATAAAGAGGAAGTTCTTTACTCTGAGGGTGGTGAGGCACTGGAATGGGTTGCGCACGGAAATCGTGAGTGCTCCATCCCTGGCAGTGTTCAAGGCCAGGTCTTGGGTGACATGGTTTAGTGTGAGGTGTCCCTGCTTATGGCAGGGGGGTTGGAACTAGATGATCTTAAGGTCCTTTCCAACCCTAACTATTCTATGATTCTATGATACAGTTTCACTACCTGTATAGATGAAGTTAAAATGCCCTTTATGATAGTTAAAATGTATCTTAAATTCCTGGTTTGGAGAGGCGTCTGTTTTGTCGGTTGTGGGGTTTTAGTTTTAAACTATTGATCAGCCTTACATCTGACTGATTTTAAAGCACCAGATTTTCTGTGATTTTCAGTTAGTGAAAGATGGATTATGTGGATGTGATGGGAATGCTGGAGCCACCTGCATAATTCAGTGTCTCTGGAATGTCATCTTTCCTACTTATTTGCCACACTGTATACAGTGTATTTATGAGCTAAGTAATAATGCAACTACAGGGAGAGAAGGGAAGCCTAAGAATTTGGCCTTGCAGTAGAACTCCTTTTTGCTGTATGCAAAGTTGCAACATTGACAGGTTCCATAGATGGAAATAAATTATTAATGTTAATGCCAATTTTTAAACTGGAAAAAAAAAAAAGAAGTTCCATGGGAAAGCTACAGGCTGAAAGGTATGAGATTGTAACTTGTGTTCTATTCAGAGAAGTGAGCATGTGTGATGCACCCATTTCCATGAATAGTTTTCTTGCTGTTCCTGTGATAAAGTATGATTTTGAAATTAAAGTTAGCTTTTTGTTTGGAAAGCATTATCCATGCTGTTGTGCTGCAAGGTATTAAAGCTTGCTTTTCATATCCAGTGAATTGCCTCAAAGCTACATTGTCACATTAGGACACACGAAGTTTTACCTAATTTACTCTGCTCCTAGAAACACTTACTGGCTCACTTTTGATGTCAGATAATGTGTAAATGCATCCCTAAGTACTCCACTTTTACTTACATCCCTAATTACTTGCATCCCTAATTATTTCACTTTTACTTACTGGCTCACTTTTGATGTTAGATAATGCATAAATGCATCCCTAATTACTTCACTTTTACTTTAATTCCAGAGAGCCTGAATATGCACATGTACATTAGGACATTTTAGAAATGAAACTCACAAAGGGGAACACTGATCCAAGCATTCCAAATTCACGTTACAGCCTTACTTTGTGGGAGGTAGTTGAAGTGTATTTTTGGGTTACCGCTTGGGTTTTCAGGAAGTGTAAAACTTAAAGCACTTGGGAAAATGCGGGGGAAAAAAGCAACCCACAAGTGTAGTGAGACTAATATTCCTCCTTTTCTCTCCCATAATGGTATCTGTAAGCAAAACAGATGACCACATGCAATGTTCCTATTCTGCGAAACTCAGCAACAAAGAGATCTCTCTGAAGTGTGTTAAACAGGCTTTGCTTGGTTTCCAGGGAACATTAGTTCAATGTTGGAAACATACATAGTTCTTTGCAATAACTTCCAATACATTGGTGCTTTACTCAGGAAAACTGAGATCAAACCAATTAAAACTGGATTATTTTATAGCTAATAAAAGAAAGAGGTCCCTGGGGATGGAAAGGTTATCTGTTTACTTACATATAATTCCAGAATTTTTTACACTGAAGGTGTTAATTATGTACAGTCGATCTGCAAATGCTGAGGGTTCTTTTTCCTTAAAGGTGGCTAATGTTGGAATCTGAAAATAATAATTTGTCACATCACTTTTTCATTTCGTGTTGGAAGCAGGAGCTTTCCTGAGCACATTTCTGTACTTTCTGGTGGGGAAAAAGCTACCAGTAAAATATTTAAAAGATTTTTAGTAACACAGAAGTAATGTTTAAATTGTTTAATTCCTTTTCATTCTGACTACATTGTGTTAAGGGACTTTACTGAGTGGTACCTGAATGACAGAGGTATCAGTGCAATCCACTACAGATATATAGTATCACAAGTTATGGCATAGTTGTTTTAAGACTTTAATAGTGATCATAATTCAGACTTCAATGGTGATCATAATTCAGGCATGACATGGAAAGTTCACTCTATATTATAATTCAGAATTCCTATTTAAGAGCCTGATACGTCTATCCTGTCACAAGTTAACCTTGCAAAGCAGAATCATAGAATGGTTTGAGTTTGAAGGGACATTTGAAGATCATCTAGTCCAAGTCCCCTGCCAAGGGCATGGATACCTTCCACTAGGCTGTCCAAACTGGCCTTGAGCACTGCCAGAGATGGGGCAGCCACAACTGCTCTGGACAACCTATGTCTCGCCATCCTCATCATAATTGTTTTTTAAATTATGTCCAATGCAAATCTACCCTCTTTCAGCTTAAAACTGTTGCACCCTGTCCTGTCACTACAAGCACCAGTAAAAATTCTGAATGCATCCCCCTTTATGTATTAAAAGGCCACAATAAGGTGTTCCTGGAGCCTTCTCTTCTCCAGGCTCAACAACCCAAACTCTCTCAGCCTGTCTTCATAAGAGAGGTTTAGATTTGAAATTAGTGAAGAATTTCTTCAACAAGAGGGTGGTCAGGCATTGGAACAAGCTGCCCAGAAATCGGTAGAATCACAGTCCCTGGAAGTGCTCAAAAAATGTGCATGTGGCATGGTTTAGTGATGGACTTGGCAGTAATGGTTGGGGTAATGGTTGGTCTTGATGATCTTAAATGTCCAACATAGTTGATTGTATGATGTTTATATTAACTTAGAGCAATTTAGTACACTGCTGTCCTGCATTAGAAGTTGAGTATCTTTCTGGGACAGGATCTCAATGTCAATGCTGTCTTGCATATAAAAGCCCTGCAGTTCTTTTTTGCTATTGGTATTACATCTGGGTTCCCATCCCCTGGTTTGAGGGATTTTTTTTTTCTGTGCTTGGTTGGTTTTTCTGTGTGTGTGGTTTTTTAGTCTTATGTCTACCATCTGGCTTTGGAAATTACTAGGTATTTTTGTCCGAAGAACTTCCTTATGTCATCCATGAATGTATAGTCATAAACTATACTTTCAAGTTCTAAAATTACCAAATTTTAATATTCAACCACCTAAGTTTCTAATAGGAACACTGGTTTCAGTTAACAATACCAGATACAGTTCAGTTCCTGCTCCAGAATTTCAGACCTACCCAAGATTTCTTGATTGCATCCAGTAAAGAGAGAAAAGCTAAATGCTAGTGTACTATAGTGACATTTCAAAGTCTGCACACAGGCTTTGTCTTCCTGTAGAAATTTATCAAAATTTGCTTTTCTGGCATTGTTTTTTCCAGAATAAGTATATCCACATGGAGCTTATACCAAAATAAATATTCTAGAAGACTTATTGCACTCGGTTCTCAAATACAGACAAGTTGTTAAATACGTCCAGCCAAGAATCTGGGAACATCTGTGGGGTTCATTCTGTGTAGAAGTTTTTCTCCCTGCTTCTCACAGCACTGGATTTTTCTGTAACCTTCATATGCTGGGGGGGGGGTGTGTGTGTTTATTTGTTTTATTTTTTTTTTTTCCTTTTGACTGCATTAATCTTTGTTTCTCATGTTTCAGTTTTAAAAAAGGTAATAGTGTAAAAGTTCACACAACCTTCTTAGCACTGATGTATGTGTACACTGCTATTTATTTCCTTTCAGCGGGCTTAATGACTGTGAGCTAGGGCCTAATTGGTAGTGCTGTGAAGCAGTGGTCATAGGTGTAAACATGGGAGAGGGGTACAAGGGGGTTTTACTGCCTTTACCTTCAGCTATCTACATCTGGACTAATAATCCTAGATGTCTTTTGCAGTCATGGGAGAGAAATAGGCATTTATAGCATGGAAAACATTGAACCTATTTTAAATGTCTGCTTTTAGAATGGGGTGACTTATAAACTTGGAACTTTACAGGATTTAGTCATGTGGTTCAAGCTGTAGTGCTTCTATAATATTTTGGGAGTAAAGTCCTAGGATGTAAATCCCATGAGGGCTCTGTCATATAGGGACCACTTCCCTCTGGCATACAGAAGCTGAGCTTCCCCTGGCAGACTTGTCAGTCATTCAGAATTTGGAGAATCTGAACATGCTTCCTGAAGGACCAATATGTGCTATTTCACAGGACCATGAATAGGATATTTAATACAAAACTCAGAGAACATATTTTAGACTTGAGGATTTCCCAAAATAAATAAAAAGCATGAGAAATTCTGGTCCCAGACTGGGCTGCTCCAAGACCATTCCTGGTTTCATGCTGGGCTTGCTGCTTTCCTGTCTGACTCCTATGAGTTTTGATTTAAGGGTCCTTCCTCTTTCTATTGGCATGAGTCATGAAAGTTCATTCACTTCTGTGTCATTCCAACTTTGCCAGATTCCATCGTATTTTTCTGATGAAAAATGAGTGAAAAAGCTACAGTAATTGACCTGAATACATGGTTAGGTAGTGTGCATGTGTGTGAATCAGATCCCACATTCATATTTTTAAATAAGATGCAGAGATTACTTTATTAACAGTTGAATGCTGCAAACATCAAGTTTTTATACCTACCCATTGAAAAGCCCTCACCCAGACATACTGTCTTGTAATTGACAAGGTACATGCATGAGAAATTCGGTGTTTTGCCAGAAGAGAAGTCTGCGATGTGATACAGGGGTATTGCTTTGATAAACTGCTGAAGTTTTCAAATTACACTAAAAGCCCCACAGCTGGAAGATGTTTATGGTACCTTCCTCAGTGCAAGAGAGCTGACTTTTTAAACACAGCTTTTAAAGTATTTACCTTCACCTTTATCTTGCATTTAACACTCAACAGCAAATTAAATTTTGCTGTGAAGCACAGTGGTGTGCCAAGTATTCCGAGTTTAAGATATATGGGGTGAATAGTTCTTTTTATAGATTTCCTTACTTCCTCCCCTTGAATCTTTACAATAATAAAAAGCTTGTGGGATTTACAAGATGTTAATAGGCAGAGGCTACTTTGAACTTGTGCATGAAGGGCTATGTTGCCTGTTTTTTCAGCTGTACTTTACGAAGGTACATCTGAACTTTTTTTTACACACATTCCTTGTATAAATTTTATCTGAAGAAAAATAATCCTTGAGATACTCTGTCTGAATTTCACACACCTCTTGTTTTATGTAAACACGGGATTTAACACTGATTTTAGGGACAATTTTATGCATTGAAAAAACAAGGTTTATTAGTTACAGTTTAGCAAGCCTAGTTTAATGTTCTCCTACTGTTCTATTAATAAGTTGAGTTTTCAATTGTCTCTACTGTATATTACTAAATAGAGGTTTTGTTCTGTTCTCTTCAAACCTTTTTGACTGTTCTCCAGCGCATTAAATCTGGCAGAGATGGCAGTGCACGTAGCCGCAGAGAAGGAAATGCTAGTGGTGGTAAGTACTTAATGCTTCTGCTTATATACCAGATTTGTCAGGATTCTAAAGAAATTCTTAAAGTGTTTATAAAACCCCCTTACATTCTGAAATGCACACAAACATGCATGGAGTAATATGCAAGTACTTCACAAATTTCCACACATTTTGGTTAGCTTATTGCTCTGTGAAACTTCAACCGCTATAGCAGCATGCGTTTGGTCTAAGCTTTGTGCTTTATATACAAATCTCAGTGTATTCATAAAGCTAAATTTCTACTTATTTTCAGTACTGTGGATTTGAACATTTTATCCCCTAAACCCTGGAATATTTACTAAAAGAAATAATTTATTTTAGCAAAGCAGAACATATAACCCATGAAAAACAAGAATTCATAGTCTTTAACATGGAGGAAAGGGAGTTTTGTGCCCACCGTCTAGCTTGTTACATTAGGTGTTTGTCGAAAGTTCAAGAAGCTATTTTGTGCAACCTGCTCCATAAGAAGGAGAATACACTTGTACTATATTTGAGCTCCTTCCCCTTTTCCCAGTAGAGCAAAGTTGAAGTACTAGAGTCTTCCATATAGGAAAGCTTGCTTTCTGACTACTAAGTCTTTCTGCCTTTATAGATTTACAGTGCTGACTTTCATAAATGTAAAACTTTAGCCATGTAAGTCTGGAAACTGGCCTGCTTTATCTTTTCTCTACTTAGTAGTCTGCATTTTATACGGCTAATGATTTTTCCCTCCCATTATTAAATCCACAGGATGTTATTAAGGTTAAACCTAACTGTTCCTCACTGCTCTTCTAAGGAAACTAGCAGACTTCAGGCTACTTCAGACAGCTGGAAAAAATATCCTTATTTTGACTCAAAAAGGAAATGGTTTCTTTGTTCCGCTTTTGGTTTATCTTAATATTGGTGGGCATCATAAAAGGATAGTCTCTATAAATTCTTGCCTCTTTTCCCTTCTTCCTGCAGAAAAATAATTTACAGATTCTTTTTTTCTTACTTGGTAATTTTATTTCTTCATCTACATAGCCTTACTACATTTATCCAATTCTGTAGGGTCATGGAAAGTCATGGAAATTCCTAATGTAATCATAACCTTTGTGTGATGCTACATTTATGAAGACTGCTCTTCTGGGTTCTCTGAGGGTTAAGAATGAGTGTCGGATACTTAAAAGAGATCCCATTCCTTTTTTTTCAGCTCAATAGTTTCATAATAGAAGCTTTTCAGTCATTTTTTGATGTGTATTAAAAACACCATTCACCTAGGATTGCATTTTACCTGTTCTGGGCCCCAGGCCAAAGTAATTCTTGGGGTGAAATTCCTTATTTTGGTAACAGAGAAGGATGGAAACATTTCTGAACTCTCCTTTGTTACATAAGGATCAGGTAGCCAGCTGGAGGTGCCAGCAAAACAGCAGTGTGAGACTGCATCAGTACCTGTTTTCTGTCATAAAGTGGAGATGTGCTATAGCATATAATAAATAGAAATTAAGAGTAGCATTTGTAGCAGGCGAGGCTATTGAAAGCTGTGCAAAACACTGCATGAGGCATATAGGTAAATGGCACAAAGGGTCTTCTTACAGCTATGTTGTATAATTATCTCTACCCTTATTAGTGGAAAAGGAGAGGCTAAGTCAGTAATTTAGCAAATCAGGATATAAATAATGATCAAGCTGGGAAGATGCAAAGACAGTATTAATCCTCCAAAGTACCAATTTGCCTTTTAAAGACAGAAGAATCTATGGAAAGTTGTCTTAATTTAAAAATTAAAAATTACAAAATATATAAAAAATCCCTTCCCTCCACTCTGAAGTTGATCACATGAGGAACTTTGACTGCAAATTCTAGTGACTCCAAGGCATTACTCTTTCCCTCCATAATGAGAGTAATGCAAGAAGAGCAAATGCAGACGTTTAGGATGCCAACATAAAAAAGATGAGAGAGTAACCAGGGTCAGAGTTGACCTATAATTTGTCCTATGAATAACTCTTAGATTGTGGCTCAAGAGATGATGTCAAATTTATGAAAGAATGGGAAAAAGCAGTTTGGGAACAAGTCTGTATAAGAACATATTTGAGAAGTCTCCATTATACAAATTTAGTGCCAAAGATCCAGCCTTTCTGGGTATGACTTGGCAAGCAAGCAGAGGTACAAAGAAGGTCCTGTATTGAGCCTGGAGTTAACTTTCTGCTGGGATTCCTCATTAAAAGTTGTGGTGAGATGTGCAACTTCTGCATTTTTAGGAGGAGTCAAGCACATTACATGTTTTTTAACCACTATGATTGACTCTGGGGAACTTTTGTCAGTGAAGAAACTGCAGACTCACAGCAGCAGACATTAAGGACTGTGATGTAGTTTGCCTTTTACTGAGGATGACTGAGAGAAATCTGAAGACCCAAACATGATTTTGCCCGATGTTTGGCATTATTCACCAGATTATGAATCTGTATTTTGCAGTGAAGTCACACATGAAGTATAAACATGGGTTGTTTTATTTCAGAATCTTAGTACAATTTTTATAAATTAATAGCTTCAAAATTTAAAAAAAAAATAAAAAATAAAAAATTGTGTAGCCTTTTCCAGTGTTGCTGCCAAGATCAAAAGGGATCATTTTCCCACCCTGTATGAGGGGACTTGCCATCATTACTGAAACCACTGAAGTATGGAATCCTCCTTAGTTTAGTACTTACTAGCTAAATGAAGTGTGTATGCATTCCAAATATTTTAGGTATAATGCATGTTTTATTTCTTTCCTTTTACCAGCTCACTATCCCCATACCTGCTGGCATTCACAATGGATAATTTTTTTCTCCCTAAGTATTTTGTCTCTATATGGTTATCTATATTAGGAGTATTAATAAATCAGGCTTCCTTGGTTTAGGAAATATGATCTAAAATTGCTTTTCAAGAGGAAGCTAAGAGCAAAGAGAACTTTTAAGTCAGCAGTGTTTGTACTTCATAGAACACCTACTACTTTGCCAATATGAATTAAACAAAAAGGTGCATGAGATGCACCAAAGTATAATTTGAAGACTATGATTACTATATGCATGGTTACTATATGCATGGATTACTATATGCATGGACAGTAGACAGAATGGAAAAATCAAGAGAAAACTGATACCTAGATCCGTGTTAATTAAAGTCTACTTTTGTGAGAATGATAAATGTGAAACGTAAAAGGCCTACCCAAAATTGAACACGCTTGTTCCTTGTTCTAAAAAGTGAAATTGCCTTCTTCCCACAGAGTAGTCTTTCTGATTCATTCTGAATTCTTCCCACTTGTAGTCTTTCTGATTCATGTTGGAAGCAGAAGACATTGGTATACTCCCTTAAAATTCCTCTTCTTAATTTAAAAAAGGAGGAAAAACAAAACCAAAACAAACAAAAAAAACCCCACCAAAACCAAAGAGAACAAAAAAACCCCACAACCAAACAAACCCAACAGAAAAACCCCAAACAAACAAACAAATGCAAACCCCTGGAGGGAGCTAGCAGTACATCTGAGGTTAGGTTCTCAAAGATTTCGTTTCCAATAATCTTTTCTCGTTTTCATGCTCATCTTTTTTTATGTTTTGCAGAAATGTGATAGTAACATCCAGAAATTAGAAGTTCAGGCACTGTGATTTTTACTACCCTAAGAGACTTTTACTATTTAATAGCATAAGGCCTTTCATAGATAAGGGAGAGTGTGAATTTAAGGAATACATTACCATAGGAGTGTTTAGTTGGTCTCTGCATTTGCCCTGCTCTGTGAATGGTGAGTTTTGTACTGGATGAGAGGAGCCATGCAGTCTTGGACAGGAGCCCAAAGAGGCAGTGTTGAACTCCGTAGATGAAAGGCTGAGCACTTTTCATTCTCCTTGTTACTTCAGTATAGCCAGATGAATTTGGAAAGGAAACCATGCAAGAATAATTTAGGTGTCTTTTTCCCTTTTTCATTTCCACTTGTGACAGTGTCAGTGGAGAAATGGCTTTGGCCATCTCAAACAAACATCCCATAGTCAGACACCCTTTACCAGCCCATAGGGATCTTCTCATATCATATGGAAGCACATTATAGATGTTAGGGCTGTAAGCATCTCAATCTTGACTGTGATACAGGCAAGTAGTTCTCTTGTTACCCTGTAGCCAGGACTTCAAAATCGTTTATATTCTGTAGGTCTTGTGTGCCTGTTCATATCTCATTATTCACTAATCATTGTGGGATGGTTCCATTGGCTGAGAGGGGGGAGGATTTAGTTTTTTTTATAAATAAGGAAAATACCTGAGTGAAGGAAACATCTAAAATCTGTTTTCTGCAACTGAAATTGCCTAAGGAGCTATCTGAACTGACAGAAACAGTGTTGATTTTTATTTAACAGAATTTCAAATCAAAATGAAGTTGCATCTGCTTCCCATGGCTGTCTCTCCATTTTCACATTCTGCCTGTTACACTGAACTTGCTGTTCTCTTTGGTCAGACCAAAGCCCCCTCTTATCCAAAGGTGGAGTCTTCATCCCAAATACGAAAGATACACAGAGCTGCATTTAAACACATTATGTATTTAGTGAAGCACCTGTAGTCTTTCAAAACATTAGCCCACTATGCACTTTGTAGCATAAACATTTTCCAGAGGAGGTAGATTACCAAACAACGTTATCTTTTGGTATCTTTAATACCAGTAAAATGGTACTAAAAATTCTAATTTGTGTCCTTTGTAATACTGGAGGGATTTCTAATACAGTATCCATCACTGTAATTGCAACCAGGGAGATTCTTTGAAAAACAAAAAAAGAGAGTTTTCATTAGGTTAGTTTTAAACATGCCATAAATATGCCATAAACAAACCTGCTCCAGCACAGCCTGCTGCTACTTGACAGCATGTGGCAGGGCAGAAAGGGGAGGGTACTCCTTTCTGTGGCAAGGTGAGGCTAGATTGGTAGCTTCAGAGTAAATGAAAGATGGAACACCTTATCTCAGTTTGTTCTGGATGCAAAAATTTCACAGGGGCTTAAGGAAAGACTGAACAAGTTCCTGAAGAATAAATCAATCAGTCCATTATTAAATATGAAGAGCAGCCCCCAGCCCCCAAACATATGCTTGATTTACAGATTGTTAGGAGGCTAGGAAGTTAGTCTTGGAGAGCTACTATATATGGTTGCTCTACTTGTGATGCTGTTCCCTAAGCATCTTGTCATTCTTTTGTATGGACAATAAGCCAGTTTAGATAGATCTTTAATCTATTAAGGCATCTTTATGTTCTTATATCTGAAGTGTTCAGAGGACTCTGTGCCCGTAGGCGTTTACTCTTCATAGTTTTTTCCATGGTGCATTTAGTCAAGGTGTGATATACTGATCAAATAACTTGCAACTTCAGGGAAGAACAGTCCAGCCCCTCTCAGCATTTCTTTTCCTTCCCGTTCATGGTCATACATTCTTGCTGATTCCCTTGTGCTGCTTCTAGCTTTAATCTAACCCTTCAGTGAGTTGGTTAAGTGCATTAAACACAGTAAATAATGTGTTTGGACAACTGAGTAAAGTCTGAAACCTAAAAAAGCTGCATTTTTGTGAACAGCTAAATTTGCTCACTGTAACAGCACTCACAATTCCATTTACTGTACTGACTCATAAATGGAAAGGGAAGCTTTGGCACCAAGATTACATGCTGATCATCAGGCAGGCATCTTGCTGCTCAGGATAGCTGTTTTGGGCATCTCAGTCACAGCAGTAAGTGCTTAAGAAATGTCAGAACCATGCGTGGCGGGGGGAGAGGGGGCAGCTGGTGATGTTTAGATATTTCAAGGGTTGGACATCCAGTAGATGGAGAGAGAAAAGGGGGGGGGGAAATCCAGCTTCAAATTTTGGACATGCTGCTTTATTCCCATATGGATGTAGTCCTAATAAAACTTAAGGGTCCTAGGATGCCCAAGAATGCTTCTGTTTTCAGTTGGTTTAAGGCAGTAAGATGTACAGGTAACTTCCAGTGTTACGTTTATCGCAGCCCTTTTGGCTTGACTGCTATAATTTTTTTTTCTTCTTTTAGTTAATATAAAATCTTTTGCCTTCCTCTGGTACTATCACTAAAAGCTGTGTGTTTTTCTCCTTCACAGTTGGAAACCTTTGATACACTAGCTTCTTCCTCTTTTATTGTCATTACACCCAGTTCTTCCTTTTTGGAACCAACCAACTAAACCTATGGAGTTTACTTCACTGGTTCAGTCTTCCCCTAGTGTAGTTGCTGCTGTATTATTCCTTTCTTTGCATTTCCTTGCTGCTTCTTCCAACTTTATTCATCAGTTTGTAAATTACTTGGGTTTTATTGCACAAGAGTTTGTGCCTGCTTCTATCCTACTCTTTCTCTCCCTGTTAAAGCATTCTGTATTCTTCTCTAAACTGTCCACAGAATGTTTTCACCCATACAATATTTGAAACTCAGTGCACACCTCCTTGTTGTGCAGGGGTGTCCATAAGCTCAGGGAGGTTTAGATTGGATATAAGGAAGAAATTCTTTACTGTGAGGGTGGTGAGGCGCTGGAATGGGTTGCCCAGGGAGGTTGTGAGTGCTCCATCCCTGGCAGTGTTCAAGGCCAGGTTGGATGAAGCCTTGGGTGACATGGTTTAGTGTGAGGTGTCCCTGCTTATGGCAGGGGGGTTGGAACTGGATGATCTTAAGGTCCTTTCCAACCCTAACTATTCTATGATTCTATGAAATCAAGATGCAGCCCTTTTGTCATTTCACAACCTGTTTGTTGAGCCCTCCCCGTCAAACCCATTGATTTCTTTAAGTTCCTTCAAATCCTTCATCAAGCATTCATTTCTTTTATTAAACCTATCAGTGAGAATTGATCCAAGGGAGGCTGATGTGCATTAAAATAGATTTTCCATGCTTCAAAGCTTCGACTGTAATTTGTGTCTTGTAAACATACTAAGTATTTTAACGTGTGACTGTATTAAATCTTTCTTGGAGCAGAGACATTGTTCTGCAATTCTGAGTAAACTGAAGTCTGCAATGGTGTTTATAGAAAAATAAAGGTTTGTCATCTTTGTGGAAGAGGTTTTTGGTTTGGTTTGCTTTTTTTTTAATAGTAACAGCATTTATAAAAACTTTTATAGTAAACAAGACAATGGAAGTGTGTCATCAAGTCCAGACTTCGTAATGCATGTTTGCTGAATTAAACCCATTTTTCCTCCATACAGATGGAGGAGTTTTGGTAATAGCATTGTTCCGTATTGTAAAAAAGCGTGTTTATATTTGGCTGCGTGGCACATCCTGCCTTGTAAATATAGCAAGCCAAACATGAAAAGTTTTCTCCTAAGAGAAAAATTGCATTAAAATTTGCTGTAGCAGAAGAGATTGAAAGCTTGCCATGAATGTGAGAAAGAGATTCAGAGGTAAACAGAATATTTAAAGTGTCTGGAATACTGCTGTGGCAAGAGAATGTTAATCTGACATTGTCTGGGCAGGAGGCAGACCTTGGAGCTGACACATTCCTTGGGGCCCTGCTGCAAACTGAGCTGCCAGCACAGTGTTTACAGCAAGATGCAGGGCCAGGATGGTCTGTGTACATGAACTGTACCCTCCTGCCATGCAGACAGCACGTGCCAAATATACTCTTTTAATTAAAAGCAATCTTAGTGTTGCTTAGTTTAATTGTGACAGTATTCAACAGGTGGAGCATACGAAAATATTAGTAAGCACACAGATAGATGTATGAAATGTCCATATACATTGTGACAGTGTTTATATTTATCATGCTTATTTTAACTCCAAAATGTGACTGTAATTTATATGCAACTGAAATGTCAGCATTTGAGGCAGAAATATTTTAATGTGTTTACTCCAAAGTAAATAAGGCTGTATATGTATATATATTTTAAATTAAAACACACACGTGTAGACACAGTGTCCATTGTGTTTTAATGACCACTATTACAAATAAGTACTGTATCCATCATGAAAAGATGGTTTCATCCAAATCTTGTTTGACAGATAGTAGCTGAATTTATGTTGCCCTTGTATCGTGATTTCACAGAATGTAACAGCATGCTATTTGTCTTCAACTTCTCCCCCCTCCCAGATAGTGGTGGCACCAAAGGGGAAAGGCTGAATGCCAGACTAAAAGCTTTTCCTGAAACAAATGAACCCTATGAAAGTAGCATCTGTAAAGAAATAGGTAAGTGTGCATCTTACACCTTCTTACTTTACTGGCCCTTAAAGATGGGGAGATGGAAAAAGTAAGTTATTGGAAAAGCATGTAAAATTAGACAATTTGAAATACATTTTCCTTGTAAAATAAATGTGAAGAGTGGCTTTAGGTTCATTGTTTAGAGCTCACTATAACGTAATAGTAAATATTAAGAAATGTGGCCCATGTAAATACTTACTACTTTTGATACATCTGTTGCCAGGTACTTTGCTCCTGGGGCATGCCTGCCCAGTTATCCTGAATGCAGTATCTTCTGTTCATACCCTCTTTCTGGTCTGCATATCAAAGACAAGATGTGCAATGCCATATCTTACAGATGTGTAATGCTAAACCCTGCCCTTGTGTTTGATTATATATGTTTGAAACAAAGCTAAAATTACTTGTAGGTAACAGTTTCAAATGTATTTTTTTAAAACCTAGATGTCTCCTACATAGATCCACTTGGCCCACAGGCAGAAAGACCAAAAACTGCTGCAAGAAAAAGAGCTGAGGAAGATGACTTTGCTGATGAAGAACTAGGAGAGGATATGCTTCCAGAGTAGCATATGGTCCACTCACAACTTTTTATCCTTTTAAATTTTTTAGCAAAACCACTTTGATCCATGATGACCTGGATTTTGATAAAATCTTTGTGAAACACATTGGGTATATGGTATCTTACATTAAACACATGGATTTGAAGTTGCAATCTTTTATAATTCGTTTTTATTTTTTAAATAATGCTGAGGTTATTTCACTCATGCATAAAAACTACACAGTTACTCATTGCAAGCTGTACCAAATTTGTAAAGCTTTTGCTTTCAGAGATATGTCCAGTGATAATAGGAAACACAGCAGCCTCTAAAATTTCACCTTTTGGTGTGAAATACCTCAAAGCAATGTTGTAAGGCTAAAGCCCCATGTCCTTCATCCAAAGCCAGAATTTATTTAAGGCTTGCGAATTGACTTTCTGAAAATGTTTGGATATGACCTTGGTCATCTTTAAGGCCCCAGTTCAGCAAAGCACTTAATACTGACACTGAAGAAAGCATCTTAATTTTAGTCTATGTTTATCTGAACTAGGGCCATTTTGCAGTCTCATGGCAACCTCCTGGGTATTTTTGAAGTTACAAAGATGAGGTTTCACATTTCATTTATTTTGAGTGGCCAGAGTAGGCAGGATTTCAGTCTAGTTTGTTCAGTATTGCCAATTGGATCAGATTGTGAACCTTAGGTTGGGGGTTGTGGCCCTGACTACGCAGAGGTAGCCGAGGCTTTGTACAGCCTCGGTTGAGTATATGCAAAGATGTTAGTTACAGAAATCGTAATTTGTGGCATATGAAGAGAACAAGTTTGATCTGCAGTCATTGAGACATATTAAATAGTAACATGGGATACCTGATTTATATCACTTTTCAGAAATACAAATATTACTCAGGTGTTCAGAATTTCTCAATAATTATTTGCCAAACAGGTATGCTGGGTTGGCAGGCACTTGTTTTTAAAACACTGGTGGGAGTTTGGTGCAATAGGTAAGACTTTGTTTGACCTCACCTGGAGTATTGTGTACAGTTCTGGTGTCCTCAACATAAAAAGGACATGGAGCTGTTGGAACAAGTCCAGAGGAGGGCCACAAGGATGATCAGGGGACTGGAGCACCTCCCATATGAAGACAGGCTGAGAAAGTTGAGGCTGTTCAGCCCGGGGAAGAGAAGGCTGCATGGAGACCTCATAGCAGCCTTCCAGTATCTGAAGGGGGCCTATAAGGATGCTGGGAGATGGACTTCTTATTAGGGACTGTAGTGATAGGACAAGGGGCAATGGGTTCAAACTTAAACAGGGGAGGTGTAGAATGGATATAAGGAAGAAATTCTTTCCTGTGAGGGTGGTGAGATGCTGGAATGGGTTGGCCAGGGAGGTTGTGAGTGCTCCATCCCTGGCAGTGTTCAAGGCCAGGTTGGACAGAGCCTTGGGTGACATGGTTTAGTGTGAGGTGTCCCTGCTTATGGCCCAGGGGTTGGAACTTGATGATCTTAAGGTCCTTTCCAACCCTATGATTCTATTTGGCTCATGATGTGTCTATAGGAGTGTTTCTACAGACTATCATGGAGGTATTGATCAGGAGCAGTTTTTTGGTTGGGTTTGCCCAGAAGCCTAACTGTACATTTTATAAAATTCTGTGGTTTACAGACAGAACTGCACTTTTATTCCACTCCTGCACGAACTCTTAGGAACTTCTGGAGCATGCCATTTCCCATAGCATGAGGATCTGATTATATTGTGCTCTGTGTTACAATTTACTTGCATGTTATTTTATAGGCACAATTGAGCTTGTTCTAAACTGACAGAAAGCCATGTGATCCCGTTCCAACACTGGCATGATAAGACCTGCTGACAGTCAAAATTATTTAGCCCAAGTTCATCTCCTTCAAAACCATGTTTACTATGGCTGCATCTCTACTAAAGTTCCAAGACTGCCAACGCAGGCTAAGGGCAGAGGAGCCAATGTGTAACCATCCATACTGTGAGACCTGTAGCACACTTCCCAGTACAATTTTGGCCTGTGACTATTAGCAATCTCCAGGTAACACCCTTGCATGACCCAAAGATTCATCTGGGCCAGGAACCATTCTTCATAAGCAGCTCCAGTGCAGCCTCCTCTTTCTGCTGTGTGAGACCTGTGTGAAGGAACATGGGATGTGACATCCCACCTGTACTCAAGGCTGGAGAGTGATCTCTGATGAGGACTAATATAATTGAAACCTCTTAAGGAGAAAGAAGCTGTGTGCATGTCCAAAGTGCCACATCAACATGTTGTTGGAAGGCTTCAAGCTTTTTTAGTAAGTAAATACATCTGCATGATTCTGGCAGCTCAGGCCTCAGAGGAAGTGTGGCTTGGGCTAGACATGATGATTGCACTATGTTGATGAGATGGCTCTGCCCCCATCCTGGGGGTAGCTTGCTTGGCATTTAGCTCTGTTACGTGCATTGTGTTCCCTCCTGCCATGTAGGATACTTGCAGTCCTGCAATGGGTCTCAGAAACCATAGGAGTGGAAACACTGTGTGAGCTAAGTAATTCTACCCTCATCCCAGATATTCAAGGAGAATTGTAATTAGGTTTGGTTGTGCAAAACAGACTCTGTCTTCAGAAGCCACGCTGCAGGTATGTGTTTCCAGCACCATTTAAGCCCTGATTTTGTGTTTATCATTCTGGAATTAATATTAAAATTCCTGAATGAAGTGTTGGCAAATGCAACAGGACTGCTATTGTATTAGTTTATTTATATTTTTATCTTGGAGGGAAGCACTGTTAAACCTAGGAAAATGCTAATGATCTTGAGGAACTGACTCATGAGCTATTAGATTGTATTATCATGAAAAATGTATCAGTCACAATATTAAACAGTCCTCAGTTGACCTCTCAGACCTGGGATATTCTGTAAGTCTTCTTCAGGGTGCGCTCGATTCAGTTAGATGCAAAGGGATCTTTCTTTTCACATGTATGAAAACTCTTTGTACAGTAATGACCCTATGAGTCACTGTCATTTTACAAAACATAGAGAAATTCAGTTTCCTTGAATAAAGGTGGAAAGTAATCCCAGCAGTTCTATCCCTTGACACAGACATTTGTCTTGGTTCTCTCTAGAGTTTTCTACTTCTACTACTGCTTCAAAAGTCGATGGGGGAAAAATTCCTTTGAGAATAACCTCTTAGAACAGAAGCTCTGGAGGCCAGTTGGTTACCTTGGTGATGAGCAACTTGGCAGCATAAGTAGCCAAATATAACTGATTACCTGGGTAGTAGTTTGTTTATTTCTAAACAAGCCTAACTCCCTAGTAGCAAAGCATTCTTATTCACACATTGCATGTTTCACACTGGACAACCTTCACTACACACTGCTTAACTCATTACTTGCAAAACAAAGCTATTGTAGAGTAACATGGAAATTGAAAGCTGTACAAAGAAAGGGTAAATAGTTCTGAGAGTCTTGTGACAGACTGTTTCTTTTCTTGGTTCCTTTGAAAGTGTAGTATGAAGCCAAAAGAAATTTATCTAATTTCCTAAGCTTTGATCAGTCTTGATTTCCAAGGCTCAGATGCTTAGCTTTACAATGGGAAGGTCATTTTTAACCTGTTCGCTCCTCAGTTTCCTCCTGTGCAAAATGAAGATCACTGGGGGTTGGACTAGATGATCTTTTGAGGTCCCTTCCAACCCTTAGGATTCTGTGATCCTGTGATTAAGGACTCTCCACTTTGCAAGAATTCAATTTTGCAAAGGTGAATGGCCTAAAAGCTGTAAAATATGCTGAGGTCCTGCTGTGGAAGCTGCTATGTGCTTCCATTGCAAAAAAAACATTACAATGCTCACAAATGCAGGGAGAGGGAATGGGAACAGAATCGGCAGTTTGGGTGACAGGTTATCTGCAAACAGATCATGAGGGAGAAGGACATCTTTGGGGAGTAATTTAATTCTCTGCCTGAAGATTTATACCTGCTGGTGATGCCAACTGAATGTTGTTTCATACAACAATATGAGTTGTTCATCCTGAAGATCTGTATGATGTGTTTTACAAAATGGGTTCTCATTAATGTACACGCTGCTGCAGCAGGATGGGGATGAACGTTTGGAATACGCCAGTTTACGGCAATAGTATCACTGCTGTGACAAGCACATTACTGTGGCATCATTCATAATGCTTGTTACGATAACGTGCTTTATTTATGTGTGAACCATAGTATCTGGAACTGGCTGTTGTGCCAGGGCAGCTGTGGAAGACAACAACCCCAACCAAGAGAAAGCCCTGACAAGGTTACTTGTTGGTGCCTGGGAAGGACTACATTCCTGCTGTCAGAAATGGCAACTATGGGCCATAAACTTGCATCTGAAACATGGTGGCCCCTGTTGTGGAAGGGGCTTCTTGCTCTGAGGCCCCTGTAGGGCTGGCACAAAGGGATGGCTGGTGTGAAGAAATGGCTGTGAGCCAATCACAGAGCACATAAAATGAGTGGGTCACAAAACGGCACTCGGTGCCATTATAAAATACAAAGAGTTAGGTCCTTTGGCAAGCAGGACGAGGCAGGACACAGCCTGTGGGCTCCATATGGACCTCACCACCAGGTCAGCTGTTGTCAAGGGCACAGGAGGGATGTTCCGTGCTCTGTCACTGGGAATTTTCACATGATGCCATCAAAGGAAAACATCTCACTGGGTTGTCTGTTTTCTCTTAGAAATTCCCTACAGATTCACATAAAGGTGCATATGGCTGCTATTCTGAATTTATTGATTGAAATACTATAATATATTACATCAAATTCAGGACAGACTTTTTATTACAAAAGATTTTTTCCCCAGTATTTCATTATACAGGTATTTTAAACCCCCTCTGATTCTGAGAAATTTATAAATCAAAGTCAATGACAGTGATACTGGTGCTTCAGTAATACAGTAACTTTTCAAGCCATGGAAGAATCTCTGTGTAAAACTATGATTCAGATGTCTTTGTCATGAGAACTGGCATAGCTCTCTTTCAACTACCATGTAATGGAATGCCCTTCTGTGCTTCTTATTTGAATCCATGGGATTGCTAATCAGACAACATGATGCAACTAATGTACAGAATTAGAATGTTGTCTAGATGAGACTCAAAGCCTTGAACTCACTGGCAATTTGATGTCTGTGCCATTGTTTCCTTCTGCTGTGATTGTTTGAGGTGGACCATTCCCAGAAATGTCCATACATACAAAGGAAGTTCATAATAGTCATGTTTTGCAAAGCCAAGTGTGACATCCTCACAGTACTCTGAAAGCACTGAAGAAAGATACCATAGGAAGAGTAATATGAAAAGATCTGTCATGATAAACATTAGTCATGTTGCCACACATACCACTTTAAGGTGTTGAAGTAATACAAGGCCAGATGTAGCACAGAGCTCAGGGGTGAGCCTGGACTGAGCTAAATGGGCAGCCACCTTGCCCCAGCCTGAGGATACAACTGCAAAGGAGAGTTCGGAATTCAGTTTCAAACAAAACCCTTCCTCAGAGTTGAAACCTGATTCAAATCCCATACAGCTCAAGTTCAAGACACTGCTCATGAGTGATACTGACTTGCAATGCATAAGGTACCAAAACCACTGAAAATCACAGTTAGAGTCAACTTAATCACTTTTCAGAAATCATGAAATCAAATCAGTTCATCACATGGTGAATGCCAGGTCATTCTGTTTTAATTCCAGCCTGGTCTGTGAAACTGATGTCCTCAATTTCTGTGGTACCAAGCTGGGGTTTCACAGTCCTTGTATGACTTATGAAGCTATTCTCCCTTATTCCTGACTAGTATTTTCATATTTAACTATCCTTATACTAAATACCTCAATGGACATGGACATGCAGGGCTTGTCTATTGAGGCATTTAGTTTAGATACAAAGAAGTTCTTCCTGGTAGGGTGGTGAGGCACTGGCACAGGTTGCTCAGAGAAGCTGTGGCTGCCCCATCCCTGTCAGTGTTCCAGGCCAGGCTGGATGGGGCTTTGAACAACCTGCTCTAGTGGAAGGTGTCGCTGCCCATGACAGGGGTTGGAACTCGATGAGCTTTAAGGTCCCTTCCAACCAAAACTGTTCTGTGCTTCTGTAAAACATTTGATTCAAGTGATAAAGGCTGGGTTTAGCTCAAACAGTGAGGTACATCTTTCATGACACAGAGTACTACAGATGCTTATTTTTGTGGGTTGTGTCATAGACTCTGAATATACTGCATGATGTGTCTGTTAAAAGTGATAGTAAACCAGCACAGAATGGATGGAGCAGTCATCAGAATCGAGACCTCAATCTCATTTAGATATGTACAAGTTTCTCTTGTTCTAAAGTAGGCTTCATTTTTAGGCAGCAGAGTGACACTGCAGTGGTGCCTGCTGTTGGCCACCTTAGCAGGAATAACAGGTGCATGGGGCCTTCTACAAACAGCTAGAAGCTGCCTCATGTTCACCAGCCTGTGTCTTCCTATGGGACTTCAACCACCTCTGTGTCTACTGGAGAAACAACACCGCAGGGATGTTTCTGGAGAACCAGACCAGAGGTGCTGTCTGTGATCCCAACTCCCTACAAGGGACAATGCCAGTTTCTCAACAGTGACCGAAAGAGCCCGGACTGCAGCAGTCCCCTCCTCAGCTGCAGTTACACAGCCACAATTATGCTGTTTTCAGCTGTAAATCACCTAATTTTTTCTCACCATCCTTGACTCTTTGGCTCAGACGGGAGGCTCTGGCTCAATCCCGTGCCCTGGCCCGGTGCGTCCCACTCGACCCGGCTCATCTCCGACCCGCGGATGCCGTGAAAGCGAGCGCCCGCTTCCTGACAAAGCCCCGGCAGCCCCAGACCCGCGGGGCAGGAGAGCGCCTGGTGTGGGACCGAGCCCCCGTGCCCGCGGTCCTTCCTAGCGGCGGGGGGGGGAGGGTGGCGGCGCCGTGCGAGTGCGGGACCGGCCAGCTCCCAGCGCTGAGCGCTCTCCTCCTGCGTGAGCGCCTAAAATGTTCCTGGCATGCGAGGCCAGGGGAGATGCAGTGAGGCGCGGGGCACTTTTCCAACAGCTCCTCCGCCGAGAGAACCAGTGGCACGGCGCTGCTCCGCAGCCCGCCGCTCTCCTCAGCTTCCTCAGGCAACCCGACAGCCATGCAGCGAGGCAGGGTAAAGGGCTGCGAGCTGGGGCAGGGCAGGGCGGCCCGGGGACTGCGGGGTGCTTGGGGGGTGAAGGGGGACGCCCGGTCCCGTCCCCGCTGACGGCGTCGTCGTTGCAGGTGCTGGCGGCGCTGCTGTGCGCGGCTCTGCTCCCGCTCCGCCCGGAAGCCGTCAAGGCGCACAAGCGGCCGGCGCGGACCCGGACCTGCGGCGAGCGGCCCGAAGAGCTGCTGGAGCAGCTGTACGGGCGGCTGGCGGCCGGCATGCTCAGCGCCTTCCACCACACCCTGCAGCCCGAGCCCGCGGGCCGCCCGCACAACGCCAGCTGCCCCGCCGGGGGCCGGCCCGCCGGCGACAAGAGGTTCCGTCTCCCCGTCAACCTGCGCAGCGCCTCGCCCTGGGCTTACAGGTGACTGCGGGCACCGGGGGACGGAGGGAGGGGCGGAGGGAGTCCAGCCACGTCAGGTGCCGGGTCCCGGCGGGCTGAGGAGAGCCATGTCCCCTGTGCGGGACGCCCCGTGCCGCTCTTCCCCGCTTGGTGCCCGGGAGGCGCCGGTCCCGGGGGAGACTGCAGCAGCGGGCGGGGGAAGAGGCGTTAGAGCGGGCGTCCTGACAGGCAGATCTAGCGTAAATGTGTAAAACCAGCTTATGTGCGGAATGAGCTAAGGGGCAGGAAGAGAAACGGCCGAGGTGGAGCCAGGTGTAAGACGGGGCGCGCACGCACCCGGGGGAGCAGACCGCCCCTCAGGAAGTCACTTACGGCAAACTGTCATATGTGAAGTGCGCTCAGAGGACCCTCAGCAAAGGTCCATCGCCATGAAAGCGCTCCTGGCTCCATGGCACCCCAGAGGACTCAGGTGCTTTTCACGAGATGTGGTTCCAGACACGGTGCAGGTTTCTGCGGTATATCCGAGTACAGTGCGTGTCTTGTTACATACCAGCAGAACCGTGTCTTCACTTACCCGCCACTGACACACCTGAGGGCTTGCTGTTCGCTTTGCTGTGGGAGCCTAGGCAGGAATAAGCGCTGCAATTCTCTACATCTGCGCTTTCAGCCTGCGCTTTGGAAACCCGCCTCCCCTCCCCAGGGGCTGACACGCGGTTTTTAAGGGGGCATAAAACCAACTAAATAAGGCAGATCTGTTATTGGGCTGGTTAATACACAACACATTATCTGTTACTAGGCTGGTTAATACACAACACAAGGAAAAGCTTGGAAACCACTGGTCTAGCACACTAATTGCAGGGTGTGATCACGTTCTCACTATCAAGTCTGCTGATAGTTCTGTCTGAACAGCACTGGCAGAACTGGGTTTTCTGTTTTCAGCTTTCTATAAGGACTCTGCAGACAACAGGAAGCTGAAAAATGTACAAACTTAGAAAGAACTGACTTTCTTGCTGCTTTATGTCTATTACCCTGTGTAAATATCTTGATGCAGTTACTGTGTTTTCATCAAACTTAAATATCTCCTTGTTAGTGATCTCCAGTAAATATTTATTTTGTGGCATGGGTTTTGCCCACTTTTAGTTTAAGAAGTAATCCTACTGAGAGAAAAATGGTTTATTTGCTCAATAAGCCTTTCATAAACTAAGTATTTTTAGAAATAGTATTTTTAGTAATACATTTTTTGTAAGCAGGCTGAGGGTTTCTAAGCTACATAAGTGTGCAACAAGCAAGTATGATGAATGGAACACCTACTGTTAGGCTCAGTTGTTATGTTGGTCCTGCCAAATACTAGTGCTATCAGACAATTGTTCTCCTGGTCTAAAACAGTGCGGGGCATGGTCACATCTTGTTTGGCAGGTACTTATTTTCAGTGGGACCTCTGTAGAGGGCTGCTTCTTAACAGAGAACCAGGTGGTACTTGGAGCCTGGCTCACGGAAAGTTCATTAAAGAACTTTGGATCACTGTTCTTGTCACCAGGATGTTTTCAAGCAGAGCACAACCCATTCACATGCAAGGGTCTCGGGGACATCACAGAGCAGAAATTTTGAAAGTTAGTCCACAAAGTGACTACATCGTTAAGGCAAAATCACTGCCTAGTGAACAGAGCTCATTTACAGCTTGCTTCTTGATTGCGTTTTTACTGCATCAGTAGTGTGCTTCAGACATGGCAAGAGGTATAATAACAGTGTAAAACTTTCATAAAATTGCTCATTATGAAGGGTAATGTGCGTTTGCTTTTACAACTTGCTGCTTCATAGATTCTAAAGCCAGGTAAAAGCAATACAGACATCTCGTCTGACCTGTGGTGTTCACCCCTTTACCCTGGAAGCAAGCTCCCAAACCCTGTGAAAGCTACTGCCTGTCTATAAAAAGGATACACAACTCTCCATTGAAGATTGCAAGTAGTGGCACATTATGTCTTGCCAATGGGTTAACATCCTCAAATCAAGAGTTTGACCATGTGAAACCTGTGCCAAGATCACATCTGCCCCGTTTCAGCATCTCACAGACATCCTGCTCTCCAACTTGTTTTCTGCCCCTAAAGAGTTACAGGGCAATTGATTTCTGCTCTGTGCATAAAGGGTCTTTTTTCTTCTTGACTTGCATTTTAGTGTCTGATACCTCATGCTGTTTCTTTGTCTTCGTTGGTATTGCAGCAGTTCCCATTGTTACCATCTGCAGATTTCATTAACATACTATTTATACTCCCTATTCCAGGTCATTAATAATAAAGATATTAAGTCTGGCTCTACTTACCTTACCCTGTATATCTCCCTAGGCACCTGCTCCCAGCTGCTTAACACTGCTTCTTGTGATTCTTCTGCTTAAATGACCATTCAGTTCAAGTTAACTGAATTTTTTTCATATCAGCATTTGTGAGAAAGAATCAAATATATTACTTGGAGATCTGTATATAACATTCACACATCACATATATCCAAGTTTGTTGTTCTGTTTAGTCATGGAAGAATGGATTGATTCAAAGTTCAGCTAGACCTTGTGTGGCTGCTTTCCTTGTCTTTGTTCTGTGCTTACTATTTATTTACTATCACTCGGTCTTTAATTTGGTTATAGAAAAATCAAGGCTTACATCATTTTTGGCTTGCTACAACCTGGAGATACAGGAGTTGCACATGTACTGCACCACAGATGCGTCTGGTCCATGATCCTGCTGCTGGCAGCAACCGACAGGTGGTATTTGAGGCAGAAGTTAAGGGAAAAATATTAGTTCATCTGTCTGATCCTGAAATTCCATCCTGATGGCCACAGGAGATCAGTATATAACTCAAGGCACAAAGTTCAATCACATGAATCGCTCTGTACTCTGCAGAGCTATAAAGAGACAGCAGAGTTCCCTGAAGTCAGTCGAGTGGAGTGGAATCTCCAGCATCCTGGCTGTGCTCAGCACTGCAGGAAGTTGGTCCAAGAATTACCCAGTTTTTTAAAAACAGGGCCAACAGCAGAAGCTCTGCTGTGAAATCATCGGGCTGACTGTGTGCCAGTGTCTGACATCCATCCAGGAGCTGCTTGTCCTTTCTAGCATTATTAGGTGAACAGCCAAACCCAGAAGGCATGGAGGCCGTGTACATGGAGGTCCTGGCAAGGGCTGTGGTCCTTGGATGCTGCTGTGGGTCACAGGTGCTTCACAAGAGTTAGTGATACAGGCTGTCCTGTCACCTATGGATCCCTGCCAACAGCACAGGGTGGGTGCTGTGTGGTAAAACTTAGAGAAGCCATAATCACGCTAAAGTGAATCACGGTGAGGCTCAGCTCCAGAGGTGCACACACAAGCTGCTGGCGGACAGAAGCCATGGTAAAAAGGATTAATTTTAAATGCGTTCCTGAAGTGTTTGCAGGGTCTGATCATAAAGCTCAGAGTAATGGCTGAAAAATCTGATCCCACCGAAGTCAACAGCACATTTACAGGTTGTGTGATTTGGTAAGTGTTGAGGCCAGGTTGGACGGGGCTTTGAGAAACCCTGCCTCATGGGAGGTGGCAGGGGGGGTTGGAGCTGGATGAGCTTTAAGGTCCATTCCAACCCAAACCATTCTGTGATGCTGTGATTGCTGATTCCACTCGTGGTGCTGCAGAACAGAGGTGCCATTCATTAATCAGCTGTATTCATTGGCTTTATTTTTATTCTCTGTTGTTTTAAGGTTATAATAACATTCATAGCTAGTTTGTAGGAATATTTAGACTTCTGCAAACACACTTTGCACAAATTAGCAAAAAAATCTTCATGTGTATTCAAGAATTCATTCTGGTTTTGAATTTCCAAATCTCATCGCTTCTGTGTTTGTCTCTGGGGCCTAATCCTGCATTTACTAAGGCTTACTTTAAAGAGATTTAACTTTTAGTGTCAGTGTTGATCTGATAATGAAATCCCATGTTAGCCAGTCCTTCCCTCAAACACTGTTTTTTCTACTTTTCAAAACCCAGTTTCAGTTTATAAGCATCTTTGGTTTAGCACTCATCTACCTAAAATCTTACTAACAGTAATACAGGCAAGTCTTTTATTACTGATAAAAGCCAAGCTTGTCTGCAGTGCTTTTGATAGAAGTTATGCAAGAGGGGGGCTTTCCTTTAAATGATACTGCAGTGAATTTCAAGAACCTTACCCAATGGATTTTCCAGGATTTAACATTGTCATGTGGCACAGTATGCGTATCCCAAATCTGCAGCCAAGGGAAAGAACAAGAGGATACAGAACTGCCATCATTTGAGTACTTTTCATTTGAGTACCTATTAATACAGCTCTTCAGAAAATGACTGTTAGCACTAGGTTATTTATGCAAGCACTGTACTTACTGCCTGTATATTAACAAAGTAAGCATAATGTGAACAAAAGAACACCTGCTATAGAGAAATAAATATCTTGCCAAGAGGGAAAAGAAAGTTGTTAGTTCTTAATCCTGTAAGTATTTCAGTGTGAAGTAAAGGGCTGATGATCAGCCTGTCAGACTTCTGATAACATCCAGCTGTTAGCCTAGTACTCACAGTCATTTTCTGAAGGGTTGGCTGTATCTGCCTGCCCTAGCTGAGCATCTGACCCACAGGATTTAGAAGCTTGGAAACTGTGGAGTGATAATACTATTAAAAATACTACATATGAAGGTAGCAGTACAGGGCAAGGCAGATTAAGTCCTTCCAAGAGTTTTACTTCTGACAGAAACTTTTCTCTTGACTTTCCAGGCTTGGTAAGTAAAAGGCAGGAAGTTTGTTTTTAACTGGGAGCTCTCAAAGCACTCATAGGCTCATAAGAAAAAAGCAGCCTAGAAGTAGTCACACTTCATTAACAGTTCCAGTTCAGTACAAACCCACTGCTTGTTCCAGCAGCCCCGCACAGCTCACTGCTCCTGTCATTTGTAAATCAATGCCTTGCCAGTGCAAGGCAGAGTTAGCCCTCCATGCTAGTGACCTGAGTTCTCAGGACAAGGATAACCCTCATCAAAGTGTCTGGGCTGCCTAGTTTGCAGCAGTGGCCACAGCAAATGACACCAGGATGCAGGGGACACTTGGGTTTCAGTGGAAAGTTGCACTTCTCTGGTCTTTCACCACTCTTCCCAGCTGTTTCTGTGGAAGTATCTTTCACCACACATAGGAGAGAGTCAGTGAAAACTTGGAGCATGCATTTTATCCGGTTCATTAACCTGATCAAACATGTTTGCCCTGTTCTAGGAGAAGACGTAAGAACATGACATGTAGTGCTTTGGCACGATGGAAATGCACCAACCTACAGCAGCTGAGGCTGTGGTTGTTATAAGCACAGAGTGATTATGTGCAGTACATGCAAATAGAGGAAATGTGTCACACAGCTACATTTACATGGCTGATGTTTGTTAGTAGTTCAGACCGAAATCAGTTTGGGTTGCCCAGAAAGTTAAACACAAGACTTCAGTTGTATGGCCTTTTGTAACAGGTGTGAACTGATGAACGTCGGATGCAGCTCCAAATTTCAGTGACTTTTGAGTTAAGCATTTAATTTCAGGAGGCATTACTTAGAGCTTTCAGCCTTAAATTCTGGTATGAATGCAAAACCATGCCTGTATTTTTGACCCATCTTTGGGTTTAGATCCTCTCCAATTCCTTCCAGTCCTCACATGAGTAGAGGTATCTGCATCAAACTTAGCAATAAAAGGTGTTTTTCCATGGAAAGTAGAAAACCACACCACACCATCCTTCCAAAACCCCCTTTTTATACCTGACTTTTGCCATGTGGGAATTTGGAGGGGGAAGTCTGTTGTGGACCATGATTTCAGTGACAGTGTGCTCTTGTTATTAATGAAAACTCTTATGTTTGCATCCAGAAGCGTGTTCATGCTTTCCAGTAACATCATAAACCAGGTGCTAGAGATAATACAGTAGAGGAAATACCAGTGACTTGACATATGGTGTGCTTAACAATCCACCACTGAAATTATTCACACTTGACTTTGAAATGGGAATGTATCACTGTAGAAAAGCCTGTATTTCACATTCTTCTCTTCTGCTGGCTACCAGACATTTTATTTCACATTGGTGTGAGATCCTGTAACATGAAGGTATTTCCTGGAGAACGTAAGTGAGTATAAATGGGACAGAGAAGCTTTGCAAAAAAATACCTGCGACATCGCAGATGTCTGGCTGTAAGAGAACTGGCTGGATTTTTATGAGAGGAAAGCAGATTTCTTAGAAAGACAATACAGATTGAATGGTCACTGGGGGGAGAAAAAGTCTCTTTTCTTTGATGACAGGATGATCAAGTTTGTGTTTGGCCAAAGCTGTGCTTTCCAGGTTTGTTTTAACGTGATGAACTGGTGATGCTTCTGAAAAGGGCAGCTCCTTTCTTCCCCCATCTACAGCTACTTGTTTACACTGGCTTGTTTGTCTGAGGCTCTGTGTATACGTGGCAAGACAGCTGAAGGACCAAAATGCAGCTTTTGATGAAGGTACTGTTGAGCTGAATGAATGCCCTGGTCAATCATGTGAGCAGAACATCAACATCAACCCAGGCAGGAGGGAGAGCCAGGCTGCCTCGTTTGGCAAGCGCACATGTTGTTGACTCTAAGTGACTGTAATCACAGCTCAGGACAGACTTTTGCTGTCTCTTTCTCAGCTGAAACCTCATCTCAGGGACCAGCTGAAGAGATAAAAGGCTAACTATTACTTTGGTGCCTAATGGAGAGGTATAAGCCCTGGGAAACACAATGTAGGGATCGCTTTTAATCTGTTGTGGTTTTCAAATACAGTTATTTTGAAACTGCTGTGGGAAGGGGGCATTGTGTACTCTGTAGCTTGTACCATCCCGTAAATAATTATACTGATGACAAGTATTCAACTTATTCTTCTTTCTTCTGTAGTTGCCCCATTTGATCTACTGTGTGGTGGTCCTATCCTGATCCCCAGTAGAGGATGGCTTAAAACCCAGTGCAAGAGTTTTTACTCTTTTCACAGCACTTCACATCACAGTAAATATTACAGGCTTGAACATTTGCTGGCATTGCATATCTGTTCCTGGGGGTTTTACCCTCAGCTGCTGTAATTTCCCATCCAAATACAGGAAATGATTGATTTAGTGTGCAGGGATAAGAATGTTCTACTTCACTGTTAGGAAAACTTGCCAAGGTAAAGAGGGGAAGAAGTGCTGCAACAGAGCCCTTGCTAGGCTGGCCATCTCCTCTGGAGGTTCTGCAGAACAGGCTGTGCAAATGTGGGCAAGAACATCTGAGCTTGCCTCATGGAGGCATTCGAATTGGGTGACCTCGCAAGGTACCTTCTACTCTCTGCCTGCCAGTAACAGCCTGTAGGATACTTCTACTGTGCACTGTGTGTAGTTCTGACCATCTCCTGTGTGGAAGCAGAAGCAGGGGGAAAGGGCAGAAAAGGCTTTTGTGTTACCTGACAAGTAGGTAAGCACTCCTGATAACAAATGGGGGGACGTCAGCATCCTCCCAAGGAGGGGAAGCACTGAGAGGCAGCCGGAGGTGCTTCTGGGCTGAATGCTTCTCCAGCCAGAGCGCTGTCATCCTGCTCTGGGTGGGCAGTGAAGCAGGGCTAGGTTTGTAGCAAGTCTGAGAGCAGGTGGTCATCTGCATGAAGCTTAGCGGTACAAAGAGGACAGCTGGCATACTCTTAAAATCCTCTTTTTCTGGAGGTGCAAACATCATTTCTAGAAAATTGACACACAGCTATAATAACATACAAGTTACGGCCATGCCCAGCAATTGCTTCCAGTATATAAGCAGGGAAGAACAAACCAAGAGATACATCCCTGCCACAATAAGCAGCGTGGCTCTGTGCTGCAATACATGCACTCCTTGTGTACTTACTCGTTTATTGCCAAAAAGAAAAAAAAAAAGGCAGACTTTATCAGCTTTTACTGTCTTTGCTGAAAACAATGGCTTACGTCAGCCAGGACCTGTACAACTTGAGACCATGTATCACATCTTCATTCTGCACCCAGCAACATCCAGAGAGGAATGATGGAACTTGGACTTCATTGGTCCAAGCTGTACTTATGTAACAAGACAGGCCATTAGTGAGTAAAGAGAAAGGGTAAAGCAAACTGTAAGACAACAAAAAAGAGAGGCAATACTGCTGAAGCTTTGGGGCAATACCTTACGTCAAAATGTAGCAGGGGAAGGCAGAACATTTACCTCAGTGTGGGCATAGAAATGTTACTATTCTCTGGTTAGAGAGAGAGACAATGCAGATGAATTACAGAAGGAAATACTGGTTCTGCTTTCAGGAGGAAGGCACCTTTATAACCCCAACTGTACTAGGGAGCAAAAGCTATTGCAGAAATAACAGTATAATGCAATTTTAAAAACATGATGTCAGAGCTTCAACAATAATAATGTTAACAAGGATTTGTACCAATGTTTTAAGAAGTAAAGGCAGGTCAAAAGTTTGGAAATGCCCAAACGTCCTTCTTGATGCCCTGTTTACCCATTCAGTCCAAAATGCAAAGCTTACTCTGCTGCAGCCCTTGAATCGCAGTGTTAGAAAGCCAGTCACTTCATATTTCAGTGTGCACTGCAGGACCTCATCAGTCTTGCAAGTTGTCTGTGGTTTTTATTTTTATTTACAAATAAGAAGGCAGACAGCAACAACGACAGCTATTTTTCCTGGCAGAGAAAATGAACATTATATAAATGTTTATGGTCAAGTCACATAATAATAATGTTTTCCAGATGAGTATATCTATTTTTAGGGATACTAATGGATCTTTATTATTTGCTTCCCTATAGAATTTCTTATGATCCCACGAGATACCCTAAATACATTCCTGAAGCATACTGTCTGTGCAAGGGCTGCCTCATGGGGATCTTTGGAGAGGAGAATTTCCACTTCCGCAGCACCCCTGTGTACATGCCAACAGTGATCCTCCGCCGCACCTCCTCCTGCGCAGGGGGCCGCTATGTCTACACAGAGGATTATGTCACTATCCCAGTGGGCTGCACCTGTGTACCTGAGCAAGAGAAAGAGGCTGAAAGCGTAAATTCCAGCATAGACAAGCAAGAAATGAAGTTGCTGGTAAGCCAGAACAAGCCGTCATCAGAATGAAGAATATATAGTGTGTCACATTGCAGTATTGGCTTCATATCATTTCACCACGTCAGGAAACTGCACCACAGCAGCAAACACACTGACTTACCTTCTTTTTCTACTTACAGTTATAAGATGGGAAGTTTTGTCCAGTCACTCACATCATTAGGGATGACAATTCATGTTAAGAATTTCTTTAGTTCATGTAAGTATTTGTTGCAAATTTCAAAGGTTTTTGGTTTGTTTTTCTTAGAGCAGAACACTTTCACTTCATCCTTGCTTATTCACAGTATGTTTTAGAATATGATGCAGCAGCAAGAGACATTTGCTATTATTTTAGCAGACTCCTGGTTGTATGTATTTTTAAGGAATCTCTGATACTCTACTTCTGAATGCTCTTATATGAAGATCATATAGCTGCCATAGACATGCCAGTTCAGGCAGTGAAAGGGGTCATTTCTCATGCTGGGAGAGCCTTCCGTTATGTTGCATATCTCAACTCCAAGCAGTGTTCTTGGCTGTTACATCCGTGGCTGTTTATACACTGCAGCAAGGAAACTTTTGAGCCATTCATGAAACAATATTCTATCAGTTTGCTATTTTTAAACTTGCCAAATTGCTAAGGGTACTAAAGCATTGAGAAAAAGCATGCTAGAATCTCATAAAACTGCAGTGGGCTTTTCAGATATGGACTAAGTCTTATTACACAGAAAACATTAATTGGAAAAAACACAGTTTGGGTCCCAAAGACTCTGTATTAGATTTTATTCATCATTAACTGCCTGTTTCTTGTGACAGAACTGTGTTCTGAACCCAGGACAACAGTTGAAAAGCCAAAACCTGTTTCATGTTAAGAGAGTCCCTATTAAAAAAAACAAGTTAGAAGGATCAGGCTTCATCGCAGGCCCACTGCAGATGAGTGAACAGCCTAGGTCTTGACTTCGAATGCTACAGAAGTCATTGAGGTTACTCCCAGCCAATCCAAACTCATATCCAAGTGGTTGATACAGTGAGTGTTGCTCAGTTTTCTTTATGCTACACCTAATAGACAATTGCCTGCAAACGATGCTAGTCCTGCAGAAGAGCAGTCTTCTATCCTTGCAGCTTGTAGGAACTTGATGGCAAGCCCTAAACCGAACCCCTAAATACAAAGAAACTTGCATTTCCAGATCAAGAGACTGAAGATTGGCTCAGTCTAGTGCTTGAGGATCAGGAGTAACCAGGCATACCTTGCACGAACAGAACTCCTCAGAGGGCCATATTTGTCAAAGTTGATAAATCTCAGAATACACAGCAGAGAATGTCTTTTACAGCTGAAGGATCATGACTGCAATACCGTTACAAAAACCAGCAGACACCATATGCAGCAATGTATCTGCTACATCGAGAATCTCAAAATTGGGCTTAATGCATAGCACCTGAAGTCCCTACACAAACACAAGCTCCTTTGGAATGTCATTGAATGAAGAATGGAAAGACTAAGTGCTACAGAATTAACAAGTTATATAGAGAATGAAAATCATGTAACTCCTTGTCTTGGTGCCTTATTATTGACTCTGCTTTTTACGACTCAGTCTAGTACAACAGTATTTTTATAGTGCAATCTGTGTAGCTTCTTACAAAGCCTAAAACAACTTTTAACTCCAGAATCCAATAAAAGATTCCCATCACAATGTCAGATTGAAGTTTATAACTGCGTTTCTTCTGCAAATGCTTTTCCACAATTCTTGTTGTCTTTAGATCTGTGTTTCCTCAAATTGTGATGCTTCTATCTCAAGGGTCTCCTCAAAGGAGAGTTCAAAGAAGGTCATAAAGTGTTTATACAGCTCAGAGAACAGCTAACTGCCTAGGTGCTGCCAGCAGTGGTAGGTAGTTACCTGCTCTCTGGAGAATGAAAATACTTGCAGCAATTACATCCACTTTTCCTTCCTCCTAATGTGGAAGAGCTTCTCCCCCTCCTAAGAGAGGAAAATGGTAATCAAAGACAGAGGGGCTGAGAAGGGAAACAGACCCACAAACCTGGAGAAACACTGCATGATGATGCTTGCTTAGGCAGTCTGAATTTAGGGGTTCACTATTGTGGGTTTTTTCTACACACACACACACCTCAGACAGGGTAAAGTTGGACTTTCAGACTCCACAGCATAGAAAGCAAAGTCTTCACAGTAAAAAAAAACCCCAAACAACAGCAACAACAAAAGTCAGGGCACACAGCCCTTAATGTGTAGTAAATATGCAGAAGGGCTGCCAGCTACAGCTCTGGATAAACACTGTCCTCTAGCAAAATGCATCTCTACCCACACACTTCCCTTATACAAATTTGCCTGCAATATACGAGTTACCAGAGCACATGGACTCATTTGCATGATGTGGAGAAAAAGAATCTCACTTTCTGTGGCAACTCTTACCCTTCGGGCATAAATTATGGAGTCATTCTGAGGTTTTCCAAGTAACTAGAGCATGTTCTGGGAATTCCTGGGAGTTGCAGGCTAAGATCAGGTAAATGGAACATAATTGGTCTTGCCAATCCAGAAAAACAGATGCTTTAGTTTACATACAACTTTAGGAATTGGATGACTGAAAGGAAAGTACTAGAGAACTACAAAACCTCAGTGGATCAATAGATTATGTTGGCGACCTCCTTCTAGTCATACTGCAACAAGTGCAGAAAGCTTCCTGTGGTTACAAGCAACCTCATGTTATCTTACTCAGAAGCCCATTCTCCTTTTTTAATCCTTGCCCTTGTCTGTGGCAGACCCTTTAGCTGAGCTAATTTGCTTCCAGCTTTCCAGTTAGGTGCCTGTTGAAGCCTGTGTTTGTGTTCTAGCCTGAGCAACTGTTCAATAATAATTTGTTGGTGAACAACTGTTTGTTAATACTTAACATCAAGAACTATTAGCTACACAAACATTTGTTAACCTTCTAAATACCCCTCCATATATAAACCCTCTCCACATTACTCATGTGGAAAAGGTTGAGTATCAAATGTAGTTTGCTTTTGTTTGGATTTTTTTTTTTTTAAAGGGATCATCACATCATGGATTTATATCAGTTTCACTGCAACTGTGGTGTGACATTTCCCAGCTTCTAGTCCTCTGGTTACAGCTGCTGCAGCCTCGCCTTTAATTTGCATGGGGGGGAGGGAGGGTTCACTGGAGTTGCTTCAGGGCTTCACAAACTGTTGACAGAAGGCAGACATGAAATGCCTCATTGAACCAACTCCAGGCCTAATAAATGCAAACAATTCAAAGCTGAAACTATCTGGCAGCTGCAGCTGATTTCAGAAATTTTTTGTTGTGCCAGGAAAATCTTTTCCTTCAATGAGGTTGTCGCTGGAATACATTAGGAGACACAGAACAATATGCTTGCTAAAGAGATTAGTTTCTTCTCTGTAGTATCACTTAAGATAGGTTGGAAAATTCCTGTTATTTAGGAAGGCTGAGAAAAACCTGAGATGTTGGTTTTGGTTTACCAGACAGTCATTATGTGAAGGTGTTTGTCTGAACAGGGAGACGTCTACAGCTGCAAGTAAACATGAAATCATGCGGAGGAATATTAAAACGGAAAGGGGAGAAGGGAACCCGGCTGTGGTGTGCTCAGAAAGTATGAACACCCGTCTCACTGGGATTAGGGAACAGCCACAGCTACCTGGACTAGGGCACAAGATGGAGATCTAGTCAATCCTGTGTGTTTTGCTGAGTTGTGGCATGAGATACCACTTGGTTTTTCTGTGTTTCTGTCTGAGGGGACTGCAGACCATGAGCAGCCCCAGAGCAGCAGCAGAGCTCTGCCACTGCTGAGGAGAGGCTTCTGCAACCTAAACCCCAAACCCACCAGATCTGTTTCCCACCTGCCTGCATGGCACTGGGTATGCGCCATGCAGGGAACCAGTGTAGAGTGACAAGTTTGACCATCAGAGATAAGTGAGGACAGTTGTGTGGTACAGAGATGGGCTAACTGTGCACTATGAAGCTGAGAGCAACACTATTTCTGTCAGGAAGCACAGATCAGACATCAGTGTAAGCAGTACCTTGGACTTCATGCAAAAGCAGCTCTAGAAATGTTTCAGTTGTCATCTGGGGTGGGGTGCAGGCAGCTGCAGTACATTCTCGTCCACCTACAGACATCATCCTGTGAGCAGGCCCCAGGTTTCGTCTGCCAAATGCCACCATCATAGCAACAGCAGGGCATCAAGATGTCCTGCTGCTGCATGATGCCCATTACTGCAGCCAGGAGGCTGTAGCACATGCAACTCTGCAGTCATAAATGCCAGTGGAAAAGCAGCATGATGGTAACACTTTAACACTTCCCCACAGCCTGTTCCAATAGAAGGTACATCCACGATAAAGCGAGCCAAACATTACTTGACACTGAAGGTTTGTTTTCATACCTCTATTACAGAAGAAAAGGTTTTGCTGTCACATATTTCTTAAAAGCTACTGCAATGGCATCAAGTCCAAACTCACTATGCATTTGTGTGACTTGCAGCCTTCTCAGAAGCACAGCCACTTCCTTGGAAGCAAGCACGGCAAAAACACTTTACCTCCTATGACTGATGAAGGCTGTGAATGGCACCAGTCAAGCTGTGCTTGGGCAGCTGCCGGCACTCAAAAGGCTTTTTAAGCAGGAGGCCAGTGGACAACAGGCTGCTCTGTTGAGCACATCTACAGATTTACTATCCTCATTTTCATAACTGTGCATCTTCACAGTGCCTCTTTTCAAAGCTGTCTGACCTACATGTGAGAAGAAGCAGTTATTTGCTTGGTGAACTGAAATTCCTGGTCTAACTGAATGGTGTACTTCCATTTGTTTAAGAAGGGTATCTGATGCAGTTAGCAAAGCTGTCTTGTAATTCTGATACAGGGCCCAATGCACATTTACCAATTGAAGCAATTAAAGCAATTAAAGCAGCAACATAGGTGAAGCTTGTATTTGAACAGCACATTCCAAT
Source organism: Agapornis roseicollis (assembly GCA_002631895.1). Lineage (NCBI taxonomy): Eukaryota > Metazoa > Chordata > Aves > Psittaciformes > Psittacidae > Agapornis > Agapornis roseicollis. The sequence goes on from NDXB01010380.1 coordinate 87,854, forward strand.
TTAGGTGTGTGGCAGAGAAAGAATATCATCCCTTCTGACAGTCATACCTATCCCACTTGAAGTCCCTACATACAGTTAAAAATACAGTTTCGGGAATTCCTTCATTGTCTCCATCTGCTTGGTGTGCAAGACATTGAGGTAATAAACATAAAACAGTTTATGACTGTGAAGGATAGATTTGTGCCAATAGCTATGCATTTAACATTCTGGTTTGCTTTATTTTGAAGCTGCCTAAGTAAAAGTAATGGTGTGGCCTCCTGGAAAACACCTAAACCCAGCTGTACATCACCTGTGGACAGTCATTTGGGAGAGTGTTCTGGCTTTATCTGGCTCAGCAGCAAGGATGGCTGCTGGTTTGAAAAGCAAAACTCTATCAGACATGGGCTCTTGGAGACTGTTAGGAGAACCTGGTCTCCATTCTCCCTGAGAGCTCTTCCTTTCCCATTTTAACAATACCTATCACTGGTCTGATAGAAACGTAGGCATATGAAAGAGAAAGAAAACTGGTATCATGAAACTCAGGAACATTGTATGGGGGGAAAGTGGGCAGGAAGCATCAGGTATAAAATGTGAGGAGGGGAAAAGCTGTAGGAAGTAAACATCTCATAGAAAATGGGGCAGAGCAGGGGTGAGTTGGATGGGTGTTGATGAAACAGTGTTGTCTCCAGCTCAGAAAGCATGATTCTCCAAGCACTAACAGAGGATTATATTCCATTTATGTTATTCCTGCTCATTTATTTACTCCATCAGAAGGAAAATCTTCAAACAGCAGAACAGCACAGAAACATGAGTATGTACTTCTGCCTTCTTAAAAGTCTTGTCTCACAAACTTAACTAGGGTTTATCCCCACCACAAAGTAAATTTCTTAATACTTTGTTTCAGGAGATTTATTTTGTAGATGCAGCATTTCTGTAGTCTTTTACATAATCCCAACAGATACCTATGATATACAGCTACTTTATGTTTTATATAGTATATTTATAGCTGATAAAACTGTTGAGAGCCTTGGAATTTATGAGCCAGCTTTCACCCAAAAATACATTAGAAGTGTAATCAATAGGATAGACAAAACTGGCTTTAAAAATCCCCAGTTACCAAAAATCTCTACTATCCCAAAGCAGGGTTTTCCCAAAGTATCATCTATTTTGACTGAAATTGATTGAAATACAGCCCAAACCTTGGGCAATGTAAAAATTAACATTTCTTTATTAGAAAGACTGTGAGTTTATCAATACACCATTACACCTCAGTGGCCCTGTGTGATTCAGCAATTCCGAAGATGCTCCTATTCTACTGCTCTGCAGCTGTCTGTGGAACAGGAGGCAAAGATAAAACTGAGCAATTGGAAAAAAAGGCCTGTTCTTGTAGCTACAAACTTGGCATACTTGTAAATCATCTTAGCTTGATATTGAAATCCACTAAAAAGCAGGCACTGTATTTAATCAGGTTATGATTCAAGATTTAAGGGACTAGTATATATGGGTCACATTACTACAGAAGTATCTCATAAGCAACAGTAACTCAAAGGAAGAACCGAGGAACACACAGCCTGAAGCAGTAATGCAAGGACTGGCTCATGTGTTGCATTTTTATTTAGCATTTAGTTCATATTCCAGTTGATTTGGCCTGACTAATGTATAGGATTCTTAATGCCAGTAAAGCTCTCTCTAATGGGTAAATCCTTACTCTGCTTTTTTTCAAGGAGACATTTGGTTTATACCACCTCAGGAGATAAGCTTAACTAGTCAATAGAACAGCCCAGTTGTGTGGGGGTTTTTAAAGTTTAAAAGACTTTCTGTTGCACAAACACATAAACACCAGAAAATAAATGCACTGTACTTCTGCAAGGAGATGTGTAAAGACTCGGTACAGCTGCATACATACACGAGTGTGTATGGTGTAAGTGATGACAAAATAGATCTTTTCACAAAAAGAAAGTCTGTGTTTGTGACAAAGCAAGGTGAAATAATAACCACAAGATTTTAAAAAGCCAGTCTGGCAACAACAGTGAGAGAGTAATTCTTATCTTACTTGGCAACTGCTAGGTAGTTCTGATGATTATTAAAAGCAACTGGAGAGGCCTCTCCAGAAGGAGACCCATTTTCTCTTCCAGTTATCCTTTATAAAAACATCAGCCTGCTGGGTTATGAACCTGAAAACACATGACACGTTCGTAACAAACATCTCTCAAGCCTTTTACTCAGGGAGCATCTCTCAAGATTGAAAGGAGACCACTGGTCATGCTCTTTCAATCATCCACTAGCTAGATAGTCATTAGTTCTGATGCAGTGATGACTACAGTGTCTGTGAGGCAAGCACCTGTGTGTTGTTACACACCAACCGGCTAAAATCACTTTGCAGGGGTCACTGAAGAGTCGTTGAATGGTAAAGTCTGACAGTTTGAATGAACCTCTAACAGAGGAGCTTCCACTGTCTGGTACCTGCACTGTTTGGTCCTCATTTACCAAAAAGGTAAGATACAAAACACATTTTAAAGAGAGAGGCTGTCAGGATTAAAGCTGGCCCAGAAAACAGTACTTGCAGCTGAGTATTTCAGCAGTGAGAAATACGGAGTCACTGCTAAAAAATAAAAAGGAGCATAACTGAAAAATCTGTAAAGCTTCTCAGGAGGCTCAGTCCAGCCCAGAAGCATAATTCACGTAACACCGGAATTCATTGGCTAAATTTCGTGCATGTTTTGGAATAAACTTGCAAATCTTCACACCAAGATTCTTTGCTGCCTGCTCCTCCATGATTGCACCTGCAGCAAAAATAATTAGCATTTGATGAGAAAAACAGTAACAGAATGTCTGGGGTTTTTAATAGCTCCTCCCAAATGCATATAAAGTAAACCTGCTTTATTAAGGAAGCAAGGCTTAAAGCAGCTCTACTGTCAGCCCTCTTTGGCTGGGTTCAGTACCCAGAATCTCCTTGCTTGAATCACAGTGGCAGAATCTTCCTCACACATTCATTCACGTTACAACTCCTGTGTTTACCCGTATGGACAGGTAATGCGGAGTGGGGGCAAGTTTACTTTGCTTTTCTTTTCAAGACTTTGCTAAAATCATCCCACTTTATTCAGCAAAGGCCATTCCAAGCTCTTTGTCATTCTTGCTACTTAGCTCACCTTAGATGCTAAGTACTTTGTGGCAGCTGAAGTCCTGTAGCTACTGACATGTTTAAAAACGCACAAATTCTTAAGGTTATTCAGTAAGACATTAACAGTAAGTTGCACCTGTCTTTGTCATACTCAGATTATAGAGAGTGGCCTTTTACAAGAAAAAAATACTTCTGGAAATCTAGAGGATGATCTTACAATTCTTCAAAGATTTAGTAAACCTCAAAGTGCTGTATGAAGAAAGCACTGACTTCAACTCTTAACAAACACATATCTGCAGTTCAAAATAAAGGTTGAACTAAAGTATTCCAATGAAAAGCTTAGGATACATACTCCTCTTTGAAGTAATGATAATTTAGTATTACTGAGTTAGTATTTTTCTCACTTAAGAAAGTTTCATCTTTTGAGAGAGAGGAAAAGATGCTTAATGGTGACCTAATAATTTTATTAACTATACCTGTGCAGAGCAGAATCTTTCCTTTTGTTAAATATTTGATGGTCTCTGCAGTTTTTTGAAGACATTCCTCAGACAGATAGGGTGGATCTGCTATAACAATGTCAAAACTGTGTGGCAGGAGATTTTCGGGTAAGTTCAAAGGGTGGTTGTAATCATAGAAGATAAATTCTTCTCCATATACAGAAAACCTTCTGTCGTACTCCAGTATACAGACTGAAAAATCTTTACCATCCTGTTCTTTCAGTTTCTGGTATACACTGGGTGCACTAACACATGCTATCCTGAAAAAGAGACAACAACTGAGAATATTCATTTAAAAGGCAAACAACAGCAAAAAAACCCAAAACATCCTACAGCAGTCCTCAGAGCTGCTTTGGGAAAACATTTTAAATATTAGTCCCAGAACGTAAGCTATTCATCCTCCATTCTAACAAATAATTACTTTAATAGTAGAGTTTTAAGCATTAAAGCTATTTATTCAGCCTCCATGCTGCACCACTTAAGCCTAACTACAGAGAAAACCTTGTTTCAGAACAGCAAGGAAATACACTTGAAAACTTAAACCCAACTCCTTACAGAAATAGGAAGAAAACCAAGCCTCTCCATCTGTTCTGCAGAAACATTGTATGAAAACAGAGAAAAGAATTGCTAATCATTGATATGCTCTGGAGCTCTCTCAAAAAAGAGAAGATTCACAGTAAACTTGTACAAGGCAGAGCCTACAACGTTCAATGAAAGGCTAAAAGGTAAGATCAGGATGAACTATTATTTACACAAGTAGCAGCAAAGTATTTGTGCAATATCTCAACTGAGCAAAGATAAAGTACAATGAGTAATGAATTACACTGCATGCTCTGCCTACAAAATATTAACAGAAAAGACAAGTTGACTCTTTGATATAACTACTGAAACCTACCTGCCACCTTTCCCAGCTGCCACAACTGCTTCATCAGCTAGGCGTGATGCAGTTTCATCACTGTACCAGAACTGGCTCAGCTGCTGAGAAAGAGAACAAACAATTACAAATAACACCAAATCTTTGGACCGTGCTATGTACTGTTAGGTGTGGTGAGTTGTATTTGAAGAAAAACAAAATCCACAACAATTGTTCAACAATTGTTAAGCTGGAAAAGTATTTTCTTGACAGTCTTTTTACCTCTGTAATCCAGGAACACGCAGCAGGCAGTTTACACAGTGTGTTTCCAAAGCATTTACCGTGGTATCAGGAAAACCAAGTAATGCAAGATCACTGATCATTGGGTTAGTTCAAACCCACTTTGCAGATGCACAGTATTTATGTATTCTTAAATTTTTAGTGGAAGAGGAAAAAGGACCCTGAACAGTGACAGTATAGAAACAAATAAAGGGTAAATGTACTGAATCAGAAGAGATCAGAGAAAGTAAAAAAAAAAAAAAAAAAACAAAAAAAAAAAAAAAAAAAAAAAAAAAAAAAAAAAAAAAAAACCAAAGAAAACAGAGACAAACCAAAAATCAGTCTGTCAGGAAAAAAAATAAAAGCAGCAAAGCAACCATCCACAAAAGCAAAGATATAAACCAGAGAATGCAATACAATGTGAAAGGAAAGATCCCTTGATCTTGTTACTGGGTGCTTGTCTCAGACTCTGAGAAGAATCTTTTCTACCTCCACATAGCAGGTTGGAGTTAAAATTTCCAGAAGGGACAGATGTTTCTGTTAGCAGTTTTATTCCCTGTTCATGCTGTACCCCTTTCCCCGCCCCCACCCCATGTAGGACAGACAAATATATCCAGATTTAACATTAAAGCAGATATCCCTAGAGTGTTGCTGTCCATGAACAGTTTGATTTTGCTACTCTAAGAGCATCTTTGAGTGTTCCTCTTTTAAATTAATTTCATTATCCATCCACAAAAAAGCTCAGTAAAGGCTACTCCTTCATGCACTGAAGTTCATAGTTTCTTACCCAGTCTTCTTCTATTGAGCCAATGGAATATTGATTAAACCCTTGGGAGGTCTTCATGCCCTCTTTCTGCTGCTGTTCCAAATAGAACTCCTGGAGGGCAGCCAATGTATGGGATGAAAGCTGGGGAATGTCATCACCATCATCATCCATTTTTCTAGACGTCAACTAGAGAAAAAAATTTAATTAAATTAACCCTTTTCAGTGGTGAATGCTTTTAATAATGGCACAGTCCCCCGAGGTACAACGACCTTCACTGACAATACAGACTCAGCCTAACAGCTACCTAGGAAAACCTCTGGACAAGAGAAAACATATTCTCTCTACTTATGAGATCTTAAACAAGTGAGAGGATGATTAGAAATAACACATCTCTAGAGAGAATTCAGGAACAGCAGCAATATTGTTCCCCTTCTACACAATACAGATTTGGCTTGTATTCTTGGAGGGAAGTTGTCATTACAGTTCTTGATTTCCTGAATCTGGACACCTTTTCTGTATCAGGAAAAAGAAAGGGAGGGTGGAGAGGGGGGCAGAAAGCTTCAGTGGATTTGGCAAATCCTATAGAAACTGTTCCCTTCCCTCCCATAAATAATGATGGTCATTCCTTTCCACGTTCAAAAGTCGCACAGTTCTGACTCAAAATGAAGAAACCTGGCTTTAACTTTCACACCATAAAAAGATTTGTCTGAATGCCAGAAACCTTCTTACAAGCAAAAGCAGGCAAGAAACTCAAGATGTTTTCCTTAGACAATGCTATTTGACCGAACTTGTGTATTTTGTGTGTGAGAACACGGGGATAACGCATATTAAAAAGACACGGTATTTATTACCATGAAAGTACAGTCTCAGTGCACACACAGTGCACACACAGAAGTACAGCACAGAGCCTTCTTGTGCTGGGTTACACTGCATAGGGTCACTTCACCCTGCTCACCCGGACTGCTAAGCAGCATCCAGGAGGAAAGCTGTGGGTCCTTCCCAGAAGAGACAGTGCCACCTCGTGGAGCGAAGGTGATGAAAACAGGAAACCTGCATGGGAAAACTACTGGAGAAAACTGGAAAAGATGCTTCTCTCAAAAAGCTCATTTTCTCTGCTTCTGATCTAAGAACTAATGAGTCCACGAGCAATGAGTTTAACAGAGCCTGGAAGCAGGCAGACGCCTGCCCTTGTGCAGAAGTCACCAGGAGAGCCACATGCCATCTGAACTGTGTGCTACTTCAGAAGCCAACTAAGATTTCAAGTACAGCTGCTCACAGTTTTTCTTCTCCCATTCCCTGTATAAGAAGAACTGCAGTATCCACAACCTCCTCCCTTCCCACCCTTCACTCTGTGCTGCTCACTCTAGCACAGCTTTCAAGCCTTTTCCTGAAACACAGCTGCTCCCTACTTGTTGGAAAAATGGTACCATCAACCTCTGAGATAACCCACCAGAATTCAGTGATTACTGCGCTGTTCCACTGACACAGTACACACCTACATGTGCTACATCTTGGCTTTTCCAGAATATCATTTATTGGAGGGGTGACCAAACTAACCCACACAGAGATGCAGGAGTCGTCTGTCCCAACCATAGTAAAAGCACAGACAGAGAAAGGATCTTTCCTACTGGAAACAATTTTTTCAGATCTTTAAATCCTAAGATATAAATCTTTAAATCCTTGATTGTCTGACAAGATACTGGGAGTATCATCAAATGTACTTTCATCGCCAAATGTACTTTCATACTGACAGGACAAAGTGTATGAAATACATTAAAGTAATTTAGACACCTACATCTGTTTTGTAGTCTTCCAATGCAAATCAGAACTTCTCAAACATCCAAGAAGTCATCCTCAAGTACAGGCAATATCAGCAGCTTGTTCCCCAGCAGTCAACTGGGAAAACCCAAGTTTTGAGGCCCAGGTGCCATAAACCAGAATGGCCTCTGAGCACGATAGCCAAGCCAGGGGACGTCAGAAAAGCAGAAGTGACAAACCTGCACACTAACCTTAAGCTGTTTTCTTATGTACTCATGGTTTTGTGGAGTAGGGAAAGAGGCACGAGGCAGGACTTGTGGACCAGGACCAGCTTACCTACCACAGATCTGAGAACAGCTCCATTTCAGGATTAAGTCTGGAGAACTTTCTGTTAACATCCATGGCAAATGGTTCAAGAAGAAAGCTGTACTAGTTCTGAGAAAGGGTTGATGCTGGCCATTCTTCTACCCTGAAGCGTTGGTACTGCTTCCTACCCTGAATTATTTTAATTAACATCGTACCCTGAAGGTAGCGGGAAGCTGCTGTCCCAGAAAGAATAAGATAAGGTGAGTATATGAGATACCTCTCTCCTCTATCCTCTACCAGACTTCAACCATGGGAACATGGTTGGGAACAATTCCCAACACTGTGGGAGTTGTTTCTGCACCTGAAGTGGTTCTGTGAATGCAGTTCTCTTAGAGACACCTGTCCAGTATCCCTTAAATTCACATGAAGTTTTTAAACCTAGAATGTCAGCTAGTATGAAGTTTGGGTTTGTGAATAATTACCTCTTGTTGCTGTGAAAATGGCTACTAACTTCATGCAGATACTTTGTGTATCAAAAAACAGAAGGTTGAGCTCCTTAGACTCTCCACACCACTCTGTGTCATTTCACAGACACCTGTAGTTCAAGGTGTTGCTGAGCTGCAAGGATCCCTGTCAGTAATGAGATTTCATAGTGCTTCAAAGTGACACAGAAGTGTTTACGGAAGAGACTTTCAGAGGATTAACGAATGCATAGAACTGCACTGGAATAAAAAAAATAAGGTCTGGAGGCCAGTGGTTACTTGAAGGAGAAGGGGAGCATGATGTGTTCTAGTCCAACTCTCCTTTTTTAATAAGCACGCTCAGGAAGGACAGTAAGCGAGACTCTACCGCTGTTACCCTCTGGCATAGGAGTGAGGGAACGCTGTCAGCTTATGACAAAAGCTCCTTCTTCCTGCTCCCTCTTGTGTTTAACTGCTTTGGACACCCACCGCCGGCACCTGCCGCTCGCACTCTCCTGCTACGCACGCTCCGCTCCGGGCCGCCCCCCACCCCAGCGCGGCTGTAGGGGAGCGGAGCGCAGCCGGTCGGCATGAGGCCCAGCGCTGCTGGGGGGCTCGCTCCCGCTCCCCGCCTCAGCAGTCCCGCCGCAGCCGGGCTGCCCGGCCATAGCCGCCACCCGGGCACCGTGCCGAGGGCAGACGGGCGGGCTGAGAGGCGTCCCTGAGAGCCGCCGCACTCCTGACACAGATCCCGCCCCTCTCCCCACTCACCGGCCGCCAGTCACCTCCGCGCACGCGGGCCTCTCCGCGCACGCCCCGGCGCCGCGCGCCTCCTGCTGGTGGCACGGGGCAGGGCGGGGCCGGGGGTTCCGGCGGTGGCTCCGCCTTTGCCGCAGGCGGGGCCGGGCAGGCGCGCTCCTAACCCGAGGTGCGGCGGGTAACCGGTAACGGGGAGCCTGGGCAGAGATGGAGCCGTGCTCGCCTGCCCCCACCGGCCCCTTGCGGCCTATGGCGGGTGTCCTCCCGCCCGGGCTTAGCCGCCGGAGCGTGTTGCCGTCGGGAACCCGTCGTTTTGCTGTGCCTTACGCCACTGCGGTGGTTCGGGTGGCCTACAGCGACCCGCAGAAGGGCTTCAGCCTAAATAAGAGCTTGGTAAAAACAGGCCGTCTGCGCCGAGAGCAGCCGCCGCGCTCCCTCGGCCGGGTCGGGCCCCGGGGTTTGGAGTAGGTACTTCAGCAGATAGAGAAACCGTGGCGTCCATCGGTGGCCAGCTGTGTTAGACTTAGAAATCGCGGATGTATCTCCGGTTTGATGCTCAATGTTCAGAAGCCATGAGCTACTGCTTTCAGTACCAGTCTGTTCTTACTGAGCTTTCCCTTTGGGTTTACAACTGATCTCAGTTTCTCATACTATACAGACACAATACACTTGTCTGGCATTTGTATCATCTGTTGCTCCAAAACCTCAAAAACTTCCTGTTTTTTCATTCCTAAATTCTGGTAACACACTTGCAGCACAGCTTCTGTAGGCAGCAGAGAATTAGATTTTCTTGCAACAGCAGGATGTAGGGATAGGCCCCTTTCTCCTTCAGATCCCCTTTGTTTGCATAGTAGAGAACTGTGGGCATTTCCTTCTGGTTTTAAAAGACTTCCAAGTAGTCTGAATCAGGCATTCAGACCCTTTGCCTTCAGTCGGTCTTGACAAAAGTTGATTGTCTTATATGGAGCACACCCCTATCCATGCATGTTACCACCACCACTGCAAGTCAAAACAAACAACCCCTTTTCCCTGCAGAGTGCCAGTTAGCTGACACCTGCGTATTAGTGAGTGCAGTAAGAAATCTGGTTTAGAGTCTACAAAGAAGTGACATTTCAGTCTGTTTCATGCCTTCTGTAAAGCATTTTACATGAAAAATGTTCTGCACAGGGCTGACAATGCAAGGATGAAGGAGACTGGGTAGACATACTCCATGTCCAAACTTCCCAGAGTAACAGCCTCTGCTGTGATGAGCAATTCCTCCTCACAAGAGGGTTATAGAGATCATGTAAGGGCACACGGCTGCACGGGGGCTTGGCCAACATTGCTGAGGTTATGACACCAGATACTACTTGGCAGCACACAGACAGTTCCAGACCTTGCCTGAATCCATGTCACAAGACGATTCTAGAAGGAAAGCTCAGGAGGAGCTGAAGTGACGCTGTAGGAAGAAAAACAGGTTATATCTTGCAATGCAGCTTCTTTGGAATGTGAGGAGAAATGAACCACAGGTACAGGCACACCTGCAAAGTGCACCCTGCAGGGAATTTATTGTTAGTTATTAGTTTGTTTCCTTTTTTAATTTTTTTAACCCAGAAAGGTATTTCTAGTTAAGCTGTCTCCTCTGTCCTTTGACTGGCAGACCCATGTCATACAGCAGTGACATGGGTGTCTCCAAGATGAACTTGACAACACAGACTGCTGATACTTTACCAACGTATTTGTTAGTACTCTCTGTCCAACCAGATCAGGAACAGAGCATGGACATAAGAGTTTAAAAAAGCACAGTTCTACCGTGGAAAGCAAGAGCAACTTGTTACTTACAAGGCTTTTATGTTTTGGTGGGTTTTATTTTACCATATTGTATTTTTTCTTTCCTAATAAAAGTCTATGCTTTTTATTTTTCCTGCTGTTGCACAAGCCATAGCCATACAAAGTATAATACATTTTAACTAATATGAAAATAGATTCTACAATTGGAATTTAATAATCTCTTCTGTTGCTATTAAGTATAAAAAAGTTCTTGACACTTTTAGGGCTGCAAACCAACTGCATGCTCATTGGGAAGACAGCCAAGCATGCAATGCTCTACAACCATCCAAGGATTACTTCTAATTATTGTCAACATAACCCTACTTCTGAAGGTGGAAAATAATATTAGTAGAAATATTCTACTTGCAGAACAACTTGCAAGTTGTTCTCACCTCATCTTGGTAAGAGAGTGCTTATTGCACTTTCTTCTTTCAATACCGAGCTCTTCTACAGATGCAGGATAAAAAGTGTATTAGACCCTGTGGGGTAGCTCTGTGGGCCATGTGCATCACAGCTTCCAGAGACCTTGGCTCACACAGGAGGACAGAGTATCAGTCAGCCTCTTACATCTTGCAGTCACTCTCTGAATTCAAATACAATTGTACATTTGCCTCCAATGGATTATGGACTCCCAACTCTCTCTATTACATATGTGCGTCTTAGAAACATGACACGATCACAGTGACTTCTTCCTATTTTGCCAGGTCTTGGGGATCCCTTGGAAATAATTTAGGCATCAAATTAGGGCTGCAGTCTTCAGACTGAAAAACACTCTACTTAAGTGAACACCAGTCACTTAATACCACCTAGTGGTGCTGACATTTTAAAAACATTAAAAATTAGCAACCCTGAAACAGAATCATCAGTATCTTACACCTTCATACATTTTAATATCTCCACTGATTTTACTGTGCCCTATTGCCCCCGATTTATGCTGTTCTCTCCAAAACTGCCCTAAGATACGTGCTGACACCCAGAGTTTATGGAATTTTCTGGCCAGAGCTTACTCATGGTTGGTTTTGCTCCCCCCCCACTCCCTCTCCCGCCCCCCGAGAGGTAATCACTCTGCCATCACAAGAAGCAGGAAGGAAAATATATAAAATATATTTAGCAAAACCAGTAAAATTAAAGTGGAACAGAAAATGCAGTCAAGTAGCAAACATTATGTACAGCAGCAGATTTTACAGTTGTTCCTACACATACCTCTGCACTTATTTCACATACGCTTTTTAAGGAGAAAGAATAGAAATAAGCTAGTGTTAAGAAAGAAAACACTTTTTTTTTTTTCCTGAACAGTAAATGGGGTTTATTACTGTTTTTGGTTTCTGTGAGGTTTTTTTTTTTGCTTTTGAAACTCCAATTCAGACTTTATATACCTCTAAGAAAAATAAGAGAAGGACACCATTTTCTCAGTCCCTAGTAAAATTACACTGTCNAAGAAAGAAAACACTTTTTTTTTTTTCCTGAACAGTAAATGGGGTTTATTACTGTTTTTGGTTTCTGTGAGGTTTTTTTTTTGCTTTTGAAACTCCAATTCAGACTATATATACCTCTAAGAAAAATAAGAGAAGGACACCATTTTCTCAGTCCCTAGTAAAATTACACTGTCCTTCTTTTACAGACTATAGTGGTATCTTAAATAGTTACACTCACAGGATCTAGACATCATCTCCCATCTTAGGGGATGTAGGTAACAAACATTTTAACCAAGATAAAAAACATGTATCTGATTTTTCCAGCTTTCCTGAGGCTGAGTGAATCGTTTAAATACATGTGCGTTTATCAAAATCCATGTTACAGTACATTTTTAACAGTAGTTTGTTAAGAAATCATGAAAGTGCATTAACAGCCTAAAAGCAGGCAAAAAGTACTTCAGAACAGTCTTTCCTTACAGTGGCAGAAGAATGTAAGCCTTCCCCCAAAGCAATGTTGATCTTGTGTGAAGACATCAGTGATCTTCCTAAAGACTCCACAGTGCGGTGGTGGGGTTTTGGCTTTGGGGTTGTTTTTTTCTGAGTTACAACAATCATTTGAATGGACAGAATTCCATTGGAAGTGTCAGTGCAGGTCTAAAATTAAAGCAAATGCCCTGACAACCTATTAAACCAAGTTATGAATGAGGATTTCACATCAAAATTCTGTTGGAGTCTAGCAATGACTTTCATTCAGAAGACACCAAACAGATTGGAAGCAGTCTGAATATGCCACAAACCTAAACTGCATCACCCAAAACAATAAGTTAAAGCAAATCAAACATACACATCTTCACCACCACAAACAGCAGGCCAAACATAGGGGAAGAAAAAAGGAAGTACATTGCACCCAAAGCTTTGCCTTACTCTTAACTTGCAAAGGGAAGTTTGTCAGAAAAAATCAAATCTGATCAACATCTACCTAATGTTAAGGTGAAAACAGTTTCTGTAAGATTCAAATAGAGGTGGGAGAAAAGCTAGTCATGAGTTGTATCTGTATCAGTCAGAGTGGGTAACTTCAGTGCTCTCTTTGGAGACGTAGATTCATCTGGAATGTTTCCCAAAATACAGATTTTCTTATTTAACTAACAAAAGTCCCACAAATAGTATCACATTTCACACAATTCCAAAATAGTGCTTTCTCTTTCCCCCCAAAAATGTGTTGATGAAATGGCAGACTCTTACTAATCTTACTAATTAAGGATGATATGGGTTACTAAGTTATGGGATAACACTCGTACTATGGACTTCTCTTCTTACAGATTAGTCAGTTGGTTTTTTGGTTTTTTTCTCCACATAAGGCTGCAAACTTCTTTCTTTTCGTCCCTCCTCTTCCAACTTCCTCTCTGGTTGACCTGCCAGACAAATTCCACTTGGAATGTTGAGTTTTCCTACCTTTCTGCTTACAATACAGGGCAAATCAGTGAAGGAAAAAACCCACCACCAACTCTACCACTCATGGCTGAAACAAGTGTGAGTCTCGTATAGGCAAAATGGATGGTTCTTGAGTACACTTACACAAACAAGTGTGAATAAAGGCTTTGTACCCAAATCATTCAAGTTTATTCCAGACCTCGTAATTTAAGGTAAAGCAATATTTCCATTTTCTACATGAAAGGCTTTTGGATACGCTGCTGCTGTTAATCTTAACCAGCTGCTTCAGGGCTTTCCTCAAAATTACCTTAAATATTTCTGTCCTTTGCCAAAATGTTCACTGAACTAAATCAGGCCAATATAAATACATAACTGCAATAATTTTACTTCTGAAACCAATAAGATTCTAGTGATACATACAGCCAAGATGCAGAGCAAGCTGTCGCCACTATCGCTGTTGCGTAGTTTTACTTTCAGGATTTGTGAAACATTCCTTTTTTTTTTTAAAGAAAAATGTGAGTGCATGAAAGTAAGAGGGGAGCAACAGAAAACAGCTGTTCTTTATCCAACTGTAGCTGTATTATAGCACATTAGGAGCTGCTGCCTCTAACTGAATTTTTCTGATACACATGAAGTAACAGACTGTCAGATGGCAGTTACATTGGAACACATTACAAGCTTGAAGAACTTTTCTGTGCCAGATATCAGAAACTGTTCAAATTAAATCTACACAAAGAAAAATTCAAGACTCAGAACTCAGTATTGCTTTGGGGTAGACAAACACTACCAATAACAGTGACCTGAAAAGTCACCATTAACATATTTTAGAGGATGGGTGAAAAGATTAATTTCATTATATATTCAAAGCAACTTCTGGTAATTGTAGTCCAGTGAGAGATACTCCTGTCACATACCTAATTTCTTTTTTAACGTTGACGGATAAATTCATGCCTTGGGTGTCCATGTAAATTAAAGTTACCCCATAAATTTTAACTGAATTACTGCGCATTTGCAGTAGCCAAAAAAGCACATTGTGTGCCTGAGGTTTCGTAACATTCCTGCTTCTGTTTCTCCCATAAGGAGGTATAACAAATGCTATTCCAGGGATAAAACACAGGTGAGATTTTAGAAAAATATTAAACAAGAATACACACAAATCACACACGGCCAAAACAAAATAAAAGAAGTCTTTAGTGGAAACCAGTTTTATCCTCCTCCTGCTTATGGATCTTAAAAATACACAAAGTGTTCATTTCAAAATGGAAAATTCAGTTGTGTTAAGGCTTGATCACATAGCCATTTTCAAAGTCTTATTGCAACAAATAGTGAAATATTTCTATGCAACTTCGTATCTCCAACTGTACAGGTAAAACAATACTTGAAATCAACTAGCACTTCAGTCCCTGCATTTTTAATATATAAACTCAACATAGTACTGAATTATACATTTAAAATATTTACACACTTGACCAACAGCAGTACTAGCATTTATTGCCTTAAAACTGCATGTTCACTGCACAAAGGCTCCTTATTTTGCCCAATGGGAACACATAAAAGAGGATAATATTTTTTTCCCAATTATTAACTCTAGAATGGTTCAATGGGAGACTGACACGTGTCTGGGAATGCTATTAGGAAGGACTTCATCCAAGTATCAAGCTGCAGTAGATTGAAATACAACAAATAGTATCTTTCCCTTGAGGCTGGAAGTCTTCCAAGTCTTTTATAAGAATGGCTTAAAAGGACAGTAAAAGCAGGAAAGGAAAAGGGAAGAAATGGAAAAGCAGAATCTACCTTAATTCACTGAGGAGAAGGGAAAGCCAGGGAAATCTTACTTCTCCATTGCTAGGGCACCAGAAAGAGTTGTAAGACAGTCAAGAGCCTAAGGCTCTAACGCAAATCACACTTCATGATTTGCTTCCTGATTAGTTCTAGAAAGCATTAATCTCATTTACTGCAAAGAGGGCACTATCTACTCATATTAAAAGCAAACTGACAGGGGGACAGAGCTGGCTCTTTACATTTTAATTGTTATAGCTTTGGTTATACTGAGTGACTGGAACTAATATGGGAAAAATGAATGGTTCCTTGCAGAAAAGCATAAAAACCCAAACTAAACTAAACAAAAAACCTCACCACAAGTGGCACTTGTCACAAGTAGAGGCACCAAAGCCTGAACAACTGACAACTATTCTCTAACTATGTAGACCACAACTGAGGCACACTGGTAAGGAATCTTATTTAAGAAGCCACTGTTTCAATCAGCTGTAATTGAAATAACTACAGTTTACAGCAAGCATTACTGTACTGCAGTAGACCAGTCCTGGGCAATACTGCACCACTGCTGCCTTTACTGGGCATCTACTGGTATGAAAATCTTCTGGTTTCATTACAGTAAATCTTACACCTCACAAAACTAAAATTAAAATATTTAATATTTACATAGTATCTCAGATCCTCAATGCATTTTATAGGCATAAGATAATCCTCACAACATCCCTGTGAGGTAGGTAGGTATTATCGCTATTGTAACAATGACAGCTCTAGCAACTTGCCAAAATGGCCACAGAGGATCCAGTAGAAAAACTGATACAAAATTAGAGGAGCCTGGCTCCTACTCCTGCGCTTATATTCATCAAGCTACTTCCATAAAAACACCCCTTCGTACGTATTTAACCAAAACTGAAATTACTTGAAGTGTTTTACAAGAAAAATGCTGCTAGTTGTATTTTTTTCTACGGATCACAAATTGGAATTTGCTTTACCTTTTAAAGAACTAGATTTTAAATGGACAACTGACTGCTTTGAGCAAGCTTATTTTCTAGAACTACATGGCTTAGATATAATGGGATTTACCCAAGTAAACACTGGGGCTTCAGTGAGTGCTACACGCTATCACAGAGATGACTCTGATTCAAACCCCTCTCTTTCATCTACTTGGATTTGGACATGCTGAGAAAACAAGTTTCTCATTCCTGAGGAAAACGGTGAGCCCTTTATCACTAAACAGTGAAACACAAACCTCTGGGCAATAGTTAGCAGAATCCAGCGGTATTCAGTGAAGACACTTAAGGCATAACTGCACATGCAAGTGGAAGTTTTGTGTAGTAGCCAACTTCATCCTGTCCATGTGTACCTGTGCTTTCAAGAAGGTCTTGAATTTCATGACCCAACCCAATGACTCATGCTTGCCAACAGCAAACATTACTAGGCTGAACAACAGAAAAGTGTTATACCAGCATCTGACCCAGCTATTACAATGGGGAAGGAGCTGGCAAAATGGGAAAGAAGCTACTTGATTTCTAGTCTCAGAATGGAAACACTGGAGCAATAATGTGTTTTAACAAAAAAAAAAAAAAAAAAAAAAAAAAAAACCCAAAAAAAAAAACCAAGGGAAATTTTTNAGCTATTACAATGGGGAAGGAGCTGGCAAAATGGGAAAGAAGCTACTTGATTTCTAGTCTCAGAATGGAAACACTGGAGCAATAATGTGTTTTAACAAAAAAAAAAAAAAAAAGAAAAATAAAAACCCAACAAGAAAACCCTAGGGAAATGTATGTTACAATTGTTCAATTTGTAAGAATTCCTTACAACTGCATCAGGCAGCATTTATAATGCAGTTTGAGTTGCCCTTTTTAGTATCTCCTTCAAAACTCTAGTGAATTTTTGGAACCACTGTTCACATTGTACAGTGAATGGAAAAACCAATGCAGTGATGCTGTAAAAATTACAGAACACTTCCATGGAGCCACATTGCAGTGTTCACTAAAAATGGTCTGTGAGTATTTCCTGTATGAGCTTTTGCATGTCAATCTACAACTGGGCATGTAGAAGTAATCTTTTTTTTTTTTTTGTAAGGGATACAGAAGTCCCATAGTCCAGCAGCCACCTCTCCAGCAGAAATATTAATTAATAAAATATATTCCCAGAGCCTTCTGCAACAATTTCACGGATGTTATTAGAGACATCTATATGTTATTAGTAGAGACATCTACTCTTTTGAGTAGATGCTCTTCTAGAGCTCTAGAAGAAACAAAATGGCATGGAAAGATCCTTGTTGAATATAGGAGAACAGAAATTAAGAAACAAGAAATATTATCTAACATAACATCAAGCAGGAAAATTACAAAAACAACCCTTACTAGGACAGTTTTCCTTTAACACATAATATTAATTTAAAATGAAGGGCAAAGGAAAGTTTTAAGCAACCTTCAAAACTAGTTTTTGAAAGTCAGTGTTCATACTTTAGCAAGTCTCAATAGTCAAAAGATGCCCCACAGCTCTGACCTCACCCACTGTGATAACGGGCATGCACATTCCTTTGTCCTGGATGCTAACTCAACTTATGCTCTCATTTATCAATCACAATATGCAAAAGGACTTCTAATTTTTAAAGTTAATAAATATTTTTTAACTAGTGAGACAGCTTTAGGATTAAAAAATTGATAATGACAGAACTAGACAGAAAAGAATAATATAATGGTTGAGTTTATCAGGTAGATTAAAAAAAATCTGAAGGTATTTGCTCTGATATCTTTGAAGACTTTGGTCTAGATATTTGACATGGAGCAAATCGTGACAAACTAGCAGCAACTACTGCCACTTACGTTCCCATGCTTTAACGCTCTTCACCTGAAAAAAAGGTTTCAGAACTGCTGCCCTATACAATGTACAAACTCAGAGAAGCTCCAGAAGCAGTTTCAAAACATAGCAGAACCAGATTTAAAAAAATACCAGTCACCAGACGGATCTGCAGGACCATCACCTGCTGTGCGAGTGCACAGCCAAGAAATCTTTTAAAGAAAAGCATTAGAGTTTGAAATAAAAATCGAGAGCCATGCCCCTATTCTAAAACACTACACAAATCATCTTAGAAATAAAATACTAGCAGGGAAAGTACATTATCTACCAAGTTTTATGGTCACTTTTCAATGTGTAGATTTGCCCTAGCCCAGTTTTCACATCAATTAAAAGAGAAAAGTAGAATGTGCATTTTTGGCCTTGTGGATCCATGCTTGAGACAGGTATGGATTTGACTTAAAAAAAAAAAAAAAAAAAAAAAAAAAAAAAAAAAAAAAAAAAAAAAAAAAAAAAAAAAAAAAAAAAAAAAAAAAAAAA
>NDXB01010380.1:106487-129197 GCA_002631895.1 Agapornis roseicollis
AAAAAAAAAAAAAAAAAAAAAAGCGCCTTAGATCACTTACAGCACAGTATTACAAATTTATGTCTTTTAAAAAATCTGTCTATTGTGACTAATTCTGAGATGAATACCTGAAGAATGGCACAGAATTGCAAACATGATGCTATACATAGCCAAATAAAGGTGTATACTGTACATTTTATATAAATTTTAAAAACACATGGGAAATACTCAACATAATCTAGCCAAGGTCTAAACAAAAGGGCCTACTTCTGCCTCCATGTCCTCCCACAAAAAGACACAAAGGAAACAATTTGTGTTTGCTTCAGTTTCCTCTGGCTCATGACAAAGCAGGCCTTGCTTTTGTGTTTGTGTGCTGCTCTCCCCCTGTTGGTCCACTATACTCAGGGCACTATATTCTGCTGTCTTAATAGCTAAAGTGCTGATATAAAAAAACTGAGAAAGAGCTGAGCAGCTGGGAGGGCTCTGCATAAGTGAAGCTAGATTCAGGAAACCCCAAAATCCCCCACAGCACTACACATCCCAGTCAAATCTTTCTTGACTCAAGTCAAACAAATATGACCCTTGAGTAGAAGGGTTTGACTCTCCTGTTCTAGCATAACTGCTTTAGCTAATGCCCCAACTTTAAAAAGTTTGCCAGTAATTTACACCTTTTGAGTTGTTATTGCTTAAGCAAACAGTTCAGTGTAGAAATACATTGCAGTTGTGTGCAACCTTGGTATGAATCAAAACAGATACTGAAAGTAAAACTACACATGAACCTTGCATTAGACACTCCAAAATGACACATGAACATGAAGGGCTGCAATAGGTACACAGCAGCTTAGTGCCAACATCCTAAACCACCTCTGACGAGTCAAATCTTGCCTTAAATTTCTTATCTAAAGTACATGAGTGTTTTTTCTTTTAAATTAAGGCAATGAAATGGCTACAGTTTCTAAAGTTCATTTTAGGGGAACAAAAATATACACCTCTTTTCTGAACTCTAGGCAGCAGAACATAATGTAAAAACCTGCATTGCATTAAAAATGCAAGTCAGGGTGATGTAGAAAAACATAACTAAACAGAAGTTAAAACACCATTTGGTTTTTCTTCCCCATTGGAACACAAAATCAAAGAGAGGAAAAATAAAGCTTAAAATCAGCTAAACTGTTTAGAGCTTTGTATGTATCTGCATCACACTCTAACATGATTTTGGGTAGAAATCTGTATGTTTATCCAGCCACTCATATTTTAAACCAGTGGGGTTGGGGGGAAGGCACTGTATTTATTTTTCATTGTGCCCATATCTGTTTGCACATATATGGAAAACAAATTAAATTCATATTTTCTATTAATTTTCTCCCACACACAAGTATGACAGATTGCAGCTAACACATAATAGCAGAAGCTGATTCAAAAGTTGACCTCTCCTATTCCACTGTGTTATGTTCAAACTTCCAGGCTCTCTAGAATCTGAGATGGCTGCAAAGAACCCAGAGACAGGTACAAGATTTAGTCAGCATTCAGCATTTCTCAGTGCATTTTGCAGAAAGGGTCTACATTAGGCATAGAGTTTTGTTGTTTATTTTACACAGAGAAGTCCACCAACGTTTGCCATAAATTCTTCTAAACTCTTTAAGAAGGCCATCTTCTGCTTACGGTCCAGTGTAGGAGGAGTGCTGCTTGCAGTAAGCTTGTTGAAGGCATCTGCTAACCGCTGGTAAATTACTGGATCTTGTTGAGTTGACAGCAATGTTTCAACTAGCTCTGAATATTCACTCTGTTAAATAAACAATAATCTTATTAACTTAAAAAAAAAGGATACAATATATACAACTTCTTTCATCAGGACAAAAATCCAGACCCAGGGCTGTGACAGAAGACAATCAATACCTCTCTACCTGTTGCCCAGTTTCACCAATTAAGTGTGCCGGAAGCAACTGTGGCCCCACAGCTTTCACCTACCTGTAAATGAGATCAAGTCCTTCAACCAGATCAGGCTTTTTTTAAAAGCTAAAGAAGCCTTCAGAGCTTTTTAAAACACAGTTAAAAAAAGTTCTGAGCAACCAGATCCAAATTCAGTGTTGAGCCCACTTTGAGCAAGAGGTTGGATCACAGACCTCTGAGAGACCCTTAAAACTCAAAGGATTCTATGATTTCACAGATGTATGGTAACTAACCACCCTGCTTTAACAAATAACTGCTTTTCAGGTTGTAAGTGGCTAAATGTCATACCTGATGCAAACACACTAATGTGTAGAATGCTTCACCTGCTGCCGTTGTCATTTCTGTATTGTGCTTCTGAAGTACCAGCATATCAAAGACCATCTGAAATCACAAAACTGAAGTAGTTACAGAAGTGTAAACTTAACTTTCTATTTTACCAACATTTGCTGCTGAACATCATCTTCACTTTAATAATGAACACGTATTTACAAGGACCCAAAGTTGGTTGTTTTGTAATTGGAAAGCCAAAATCTTTTAGAAATTGAGTCTTGGCTTAACAGCACAAATTCGAATCTCAAAGCACTGAAACCTGTTGTTCATTTATGTGTTGTTCAGAGAGAAATGTCATCTCTTGTATTTTATTCCAAAAGCTGCACATATGCCAGAAAAATAATGAAAAAAGCCTTTGCTCTTTCAGAATAAACTAGCATACTTCCTCCTCAAGTTTTGGAGACTTCTACAGCTCACAGCCAAACACAGAACAGATTAATAAGAATGGTATGATAATTTGAAGTGGAAATTCAGAGAAAAAGGAGAAAGCCATGTTAACAGAAAGACCAATAAAGTGACACAAGGTGTTTCTCATTCTCTCAGCTTTTCTGATGTATGCTATTAACGAGCAATCAATGTCAGTTTGGTAAAAAACTGTTGTCTTCAGGAAAACTTGAAGTCTTTACAAAATCAGAAGACAAGCACACAAATTTCACAATTACGTTGTTCCCAGTTAGCAGGAACCTGGTTGTTACCAGGTCACTCCAAAATTCAATGAGATAGAGTGGATGTCCTAAAAGGAAAATACTAAATATGAGACTGCATTAAGAAAATGCTTAATTCATTGCCTACATTGAATAAATGACAGCATTTTCTTTCTAGTTCCTAACTTTTGTCTTTTTTTCTGCCTTTTGTTTTAGCATTCTACCCAGCCTCCAGTTCACACAACTCTGAAAGCGTTCTATTTCACAACTTTCACAGTAAACCTAGCTGCTAAAATTGTGAATCAGGTTCATTCTAGAGCTCATGTGCAGAGCATGGATGAATGTGAACTGCATTCTGAGACACTCGGGTTTTTTGCTGATGGACAGTAAGTAATTTCCTCCCTTCATCCTTCTTTGTACTCGCATCCAATGTCTCCACTCCTTCATGCTGTCTTCTCAAACTGACAGTTTTCTAGGTGACACATTTCTTACTGCGTGATCCTGATTAACCCAGTCAGATATGATCATTGTTTTTTGGCCTCTTGACACTACCTATATGCAAAAATCCCCCAAAGTAACACAAAATGGATGCCTTACCTTAAGAAAGTGCCTTGTTGCTAGAAAAAGGGTTGTATCTGTTTCTTGTGCTTTTGCACACTGTTCTGCTAATGGTGTTACAGCCTCCAGGCAGAGCTGGCAAACCTCTGAACTCATTCTGATAGTGAGTGTTAAAGAATCAAAGTCAGATTTGTGGGAAATTAAACTGTGGTTAAAATTCCCAGTTGTGTCACTAGAAAATATTTTATCTGCTTGTATGTTCCAAGATTTTGTTTCACTATAAAACTGTCAATAATAAAAAAAAAAAAAAAAAAAAAAAAAAGAAAACCAGCAAAAAATTCCAACTTTGCTGCCTTTTTTCATTAGCTGCATGCACTAAGGTAACATAACCCCCTCTGACATAACATCTTCAGAAAGAGTCCCTTATGGTCAAGCTCATCTGTTTCTGACACGTGCCACAGATTAGTGAAAATGGTACTCCCATTATGAGAGGGAGGGCCCATTGGCACCCTGACAGGAAATGCTCTGGAGCCAGCCCAGTAGAACAGCAGCAATGTTTTGTATTACCAGCTGAGAAACTAATTCAGGAATGGCTTTGAGATACCAGCTGAAGGCTTAGGAAGTTACACACTCTGAAATGAAGTAATGGAGGAGGAATGGCTGCCAGAAAAAACTTACATGCTAAACCACTTAAAGGCTGCATTCAAGCATCACAAGTGAGGTAATTCAGCTAATGCTAGAATCTCAACAGACATTCAGCAAAATCACCAGAGACTAAGAGTCAATTACTGATATATAATTGTAGATACAGATATTGACAGAAAAGGGAAAAATTCAAGGAACACACACACACCCCCTTCCCCTGATTTCAACAGGTTATTATAAAAGCAACTCAGATTTTTAAACACTCCCAAGCTCTATAAAGGATACGATGACATCCCTAACTCCAGTGAGTACATTAGGCTCTTAAAGAGGTCCTCTGGGAGTTGTGGAATTTTCTCAGGGAATATCTCACAGATGAAAGTGATTAATTTGTAATATTGATTACACAGGGATGGAAACTGTTACAAAAAAACACGGCAATTTTAGAATCAATCACATAACTATATTCTGACATAACTGCCATCTGTACAGAGACAGAACTGGCATGAAGAAGACAATTTTTGTAGACAACTTCAGAAATATTAGAAAGGCTACAACTTTATTAGCAAATGCTGTCATACAACAAAAAAAGACTGCTGTAACTAAACAGTTGATGGTGGAGATCTGGTATCTGTTCTATACAAATTCATGCAGTTTAACTTCAGTCATAAGCATGTCTAAGACCTGTGGGATAATAGCCTTATGAGTATTTGGAGCACAACACTGGGGCTCCTTGGGTACATCCTTCAGCTCAGTTTCACGTAAAATGGATGCATCTCTCACACTCTGCAAATGCGACCAGATGAGAAAGCATGTTAAGAGGGGACAACTGAGATACAATTTGGAAATGTTCCCCTGACTCAAAGTAGAACACGAACATGATGCAACCCAATGAAACACTGCCATTCCATTGTTTCACATTTTACTGTTTTACTGACAAGCAGCTGCCGTCTATGATATGAAATCACCTGCACTGTGAAAACAATTAAAAGAGTTACTACTTTTTCCCTGATTATTAATTTTTTTTAACTAATATGACTGTTTCTGCTTCCAACCCTAACTATTCTATGATTCTGACACTATCAGAAAACAGATTCCACAAGCCACATTTTAGGTTTGGCTAATTGTTGACCTGCATGGACTCTCTTTTAGGAGAAAAAAGTTTTGCTTAAGCCCTTTAAATACACTTTTTCTCAGCTTACAGTATTTCTTTTCAAATGGTACCTAGAACTATGGAACAGTTATTTATATTTTAAAAAACCCCAAAACCTCAACTTACAGAGGTGGAATGCATATAGAAATTCTGGGAATTCACAACTATAAAGCTTATACCTTCTAGCAGCTATGTGTGAAAAATATACTTACCTTCAGCAGATCCTGGGACATTAGAGGCAGAACTAGATTAACCCCATATAAGACAACATCTGCGGCTGAAACAGATCTGTTTGTACCTTGCCCAGGTTCATGTCCTCTAAATACTTCATCTGTAGAAAAGATAAAAAAAAATTTTATACAAAAAGAGAACTGAACATATTGAAGGAAGAATCCCATTTCTTTATTATATAGACATTTTTAGAAATAGGACTATTCCCCTCTCCCCCAGAAAAACCCATGAGGCACTGTATTAAAATAGAAACTTAGTGAGTGGAGGCTGCCACATCACTCTATATTTATATTCATTGGGATTAAACATTTCATTAGCACATGTACCAGATGGCATGCTAAAACAGAACGCTTCAGATACTCTGAGGGTCCCTTCCATTACAGAACACTGCATTTGTTTCTAGTGATAGCTGCTTCATGCCTGCACACATAAACAAATGGTGAGCAAAATACTATTACACTTTCATTTACGTATGTGTGTGTATATATATATATTTCATAAACACAAGGAAAAAAATGCAGTAAATTCTGTAGTTCACACATTGCTGAGTTTCTCCCATTACAGGCAAGACCTACATTTCCCATCAACTGTCAGTGACTTTACTTTCATAATTCCTTCACTGAGTCAGCAACAGGATGCAGGCAACTTTCAATACATTTGATTTCTGCGCATTACATTTAGGTAGCATTCACATTACTTAGTTTCATGGGAAGTCTTTTGAAGTGTTTTCCATGCAGTTAACATCCAATGACCTCAAAGAGAATATTTTACGTGGCATTGAGTTGTCCATGCAAGGGACAAAGTCTAAATCTGATTCCGTATTTGTGTTATGCCTGTATGAGGAAAAAAAACTAGACAGATGCACTAAATTTTGGAGTACAAGACTCTCTTCTTTCAAGAAAAAGCACTGAATAACATCAAAAGAAGCTAGGCAGATTCTGTTTGTTACCAAGCAAACTGTACAGGACATGGCAAGATCTGAATAATGAAAACGTATTTCAGCTTATTCAAAAGGGTTTCAGCAGAGCTAAGCTAGAACTAGGAGACTGTATTTAGGAATAGTGCAATTTTAAGTGACAAATATATGGAAAAAAGTAACAGGCTAGGATTAAAAAACAATCCTTCATACCTGTATCACTGAAATCTATAAATTCTTTTGACAGAAGATTAGTGAGAAGCTCCATAATAAGAAGGAGATCCTGGTACTGGTCTTCTTCTGCTGTAACATCTATCCGTTGTCGACCTAGATTATTCTTGGAATATACCTGGAGCAGAGTTAGGCAGGCCTCATACAAGTTCATGGCTTTGGCCTAAAAAACAATGTTAGATAATAAGAAAACTTCCATCACATAACACTTGGTGATACTCTAGATTTTCATTTCAGTTATATAACCACTTTTTTAACAAGTGCACACAAAATCATGGCAGAAACAGTAAGAATGCTTACAGCCATTTATTGATGTGCTGGTGAGTGAAACAGCAGAACATCACTTTTATCAATTCCTTAGTCTTAACAAAAGGACAGGAGCGGCTGGGGACAGGCTGACACATCTCACTAAACTCACAAACTAGAATACTAACAAAATCCCTCGGGGACTCATTTCAGCTACTGAAGTTTGGAGCCACAATGCAATGTGCATACCCACTTCAGGTAGGAACTCTTCTAGATGCAAAAGCAAAATTAGGCGATGTGCAAAGATGCAAATGCACTCCAGTGATTCATGTTACCTATTGACTTCATGTTATCTCTTAATGCCTAGTTTAGGACCAAGGCAGTGTCTCTATGGTATGCATTTGTCACATGAAACAGCACTGCAATTCCTCTAGGCTAGCCTTCAGGGAAGGCTGATATGGTTAAAAAACATACTCAACATGGTCTGCACTCTTCTGCCATACATGCATAGAATTGGACTAAGGGTGAAGCATGGTTAAAAGTTTACTGCTAGAAGAACAGTCTAGATGTCCTGCTTTTAATCCTTGTATGTGTATGATTTTAAAACAAAGGAATGCCTTTAACATGTGGCCATACAGCATCTCTTTATAGAATCTAAAATTCCCTACACTATTATAAGGGACAGCAGTGTATACACACGTTCATGTGCACATGCATGCATGTGTGCACACACACTCTCTCTCTCACTCTTCCTCTCCTGGTTGTATTTACCTCTCCAAGATAGCAAATCTGCTTATGTGCAACTTCAACAAAAACTTCTATTATGAGATTAACAGTCTCTGGTGTGTTTTTGTATACTTCCATTAATCCAATGCAGTTATTAAGGAAGTCCATTAGGAAATTGAAGAGAATTGCTACATTATCAATCTGGGTAGCCTCAGCAATGCCACAGAGTGCTTCCAATGTAGCAGTGATTTCCTGTTTCACTTCTTCCTCCTGACATATTTGTTGGAAGTTTTCTTGGTTTATCACATTCAAGAATCTCTGCTGAAGTGGCTGAAGAACCTGAAATTTTTTTAGAAAAGTCACATTAAGGTAAGCATACTGTTATGTGAGATGTGAGGTTTAAGTGAGTTAGCAAGCTCAGGGGCTGCTTTTGGCATGGCAGTAAAAGAATCAATCAACTCCAGTTTTCAAAGGCTCAGTTATGTTATTACCTGTGACATTAATGTAAGCTGAAGTGGTAGTGATTACTAATTCTCATTATCCATCATCACCTGCAGGCTGGTTTCAAATACAACACCTCCATAAATATTTTACATTATTTTGTACTGTTTATACAAATGACAGTGTCTTTCTCTGGCTCACAGTATTTGATTGTCTTCTAAATTCAGTACTGCGGGGAAAAACTGCTACAGTTTATCAATTAAAGCATTAGGATTCATTTTCACAATTACCTTTGTCATATTATGATTCTTGAGAGTGCAGTCTGTTTTGTAATCAGCTGTGTTTGCATCCAATTTAGAAACTTTTATAAATAGTTAAAAGTTTTTCCCAATTACTTGCAGTGCATTATATTCATATTTTCCATCACTAATTTCATAACTTTGCTAATAAAAGCAAGTTATTCTCAGAAGGCCAGTGCTTTACAAACTCATGTAATGCTTTCTGATCACATTTCAGGTACTTTCTAACACCAACCTTTCTAGTAGTAAAATGTCATAAATGGAGTGAGGGCACAAAAAGTTAGTCAAGGCTCTTCATTATGTTCTGCATTAGCTTCTTACTGTCATTACTGTTAAGTGAATAATTCATAACACCACCAAATTAAAATATAAGCAATAAATGACACAGATCCAATGGAAATTCATAACCTCCTATAATAGTTTCCTTCTAGCATACTGCTATACTGGCTCATGAACCTCCAGGTAATTGTTAGCTCTTTCTGTTTAGGTTGAAATGTTTTAGAGAATTTTTTTGGCAGCTCATGGGTGCCATATAACTATTGCCCTTCAGAGAGAATAATTTTAAAAAATTTAATTATGAGATGTTCAAAATCTAAAGTTTAGAATCACCAAATCATAAACTGGTTTGGGTCAGAAAGAACCTTAGATCATCTAGTTCCAACCCCCCTGCCATAAGCAGGGACACCTCACACTAAACCATGTCACCCAAGGCTCTGTCCAGCCTGGCCCTGAACACAGACAGGGATGGAGCATTTACCACGTCTGTGGGCAGACTGTTCCAGTGCCTCACAAATCTCACAGTAAAGAACTTCTTCCTTATATCTAACCTGAACTTCCCCTGTTTAATTTTAAACCCATTACCCCATGTTCTGTTGCTGTGGTTCCTGATGAAGAGCCTCTCTTCAGCATCCTTGCAGGCCCCCTTCAGATACTGGAAGGCTGCTATGAGGTCTCCATGCAGCCTTATCCTATACATATAGAGGCCTTTCCTGTTATCTCTGACATCCCTGGCCAGACTCAATTCTAACCTGGCCTTAGCTTTCCTCACCTGATCACTAGCTTTCCACACAATGTCCCTGTGCTCTTCCCAGGCCACCTGTCTTCACTTCACCTTCTATAAGCTTCCTGTTGTCCCCCCCCAATAAGTTTTCTCAGCAGCTCCTTATCCATCAATGGAGGCCTCCTGGCCTTTTTGCCCCATTTCCTTCTTGTTGGGACACAAAGCTGTGAAAAGCTTCTATACAAATTGATTTCGTGTCACCACAAAATTCACTAAACTAACTTGTTTGTACTACTTGCTAAAAGGGAGGTACCAGAAGCATCATAATAGCTTACCTCTGTCCAGTATTGTTGCTTTGTTTCCGTATCCATATGAGCAAAACCTCCTAAAACTAAAGCTTTCATCAGTGTTCTCTGCACAGAACTGGACAAATAGTGAAGAGGAGGGCTTCGTCTTGCAAATTGTTTAGCTAAATTCCACCAGTTTTCACACTGAATAACTAAGTTTGCCCTAAAAGAAGGAAAAAGAGTTTAATTAAAGAGAAGACTTCACAAAATTATATGAACAGAGCACATCAGGTTGCTTAGCAGTTGTCAGAATATTTAGGGTTTTTTTTAAATTCCTTTATTCTAAGGCTAGATCACTTTTCAATTTTCATCTTACTAATGCCTCACCCTTAAGATTTCTGAAGTGCGTACTCTGAAAACAGCTCAATTCATATGGGAGAAAAGCAGGGAAGTGCTGTAGTTTTATACATATACACGAAGTTAATGGACATATTGTGTTGATTAAAAGCTTAGTCTCATTATGTCACTATAAAATAAGGAGTTTATTCCAGAACTAGCTCCAGTGGGTTTTAACTTTTTTAAAGAAGTCCTAAAGCATTTAAATATTCAAACTTCAGGTCACTCTTTCAGCAGACTGTGAGTGCATGACTGCATGCACACCTGCATGTCAATCCACAAAAGTGAAACATTCAAGTATTTCCTGCTTCACAGTTTGTTATACCAAAGAAAACTTTGACATTTGTCTGAACCCACAAAATCCTGGGGGTTTTTTTTCAGTCTAGTATGTTTACAAAATATTTTATACTGGCTTAGCCAGTACCTGAATCCTTAACCTGGAAGAACTTATCCAACAAAACCAAATGCAAAAATCCTTGCAATACGAGTGGAGACCAGGAGAGTTTTCCCTTCTCATTCTTTGAGAGTGAGGCACAAAGGTAAGGGAAGGAGAGTGCACTTCTAAACAATAATAAAAACTAGGTTAGGTGTTGTCAAATACAGGTCTCACTCCTCACTTTGTCAGACAATTTTTATTTATTTTTTTTATTCCTAGTATGTTACTAAAGTAATCTGACTTACAGAGACATGAATGTGCCCTATACCTGCATTACTTTGGCCAAAAAAATTGAAAGGAAGCAAAAGAAATTTTTTGACTTCCAGAGGTATAGCAACTTACCGCTCTCTCCTTTCCACTAATGTTACTAGTAGTTGTACAGTATCATTTGCAAGGTCCTGCTCTGAACTCCATACTGCCAGGTTACTGATCACTTTTTCTAAAAGGTAACCCACAATCCACTGGGAACCCTCTGTATCAGCACCAAATGCTGTACTAAATGGCAGACTTATCTATAAGAAAAGCATTAAAATGAGTGAGTTTTACAGAAGCCAGAACTCCAAAGTGTACGGTAATCATTGTCAGCAAATTCTTTTCAGGCTGTCACTTCTTCCCTACTTTTAATATACACAAATGTTACATAGATGAAGGCAAAGAATACCTGTAACAGAAAAATCTTTGCCCAGTTTATCTTGCAATTTTAAGCACAACACTTAAAACAAAAAAATTTTATCTTGGTTACAAAATCTGCTTTGAGTATGTCTAGCTTTGAAGGCCAATGAAAGTTTAAAAGCTTTAAAAATTAGAAGATCCTAAAATCATCTCCCAAAAGTGTTTCCATGAATTTACAATGAAATTCCTGCAGTGATAAAAATTATTAGAAATACCCTTAGTTGTTGATCTAGATTACGTCTTCTAAAAGCTTATTTGCATTGCAATTTTTCTGCATCCCCTTTCTGCAGATTGTTCCTTCAATCTATACAACTTTCAGGAAAGATGTCACATTCTGGTCCTGGCACATTAATACACAATTCCTTGCCATTGCCTGTTCTCCTGTCCTTAAAAAAAAATTCTCAAGAGTGAAATCCAAGGCTTTTGTAACAATTGTGCAGGGGTTTCCTGTCAGCACACACATTTCTAACTTTAAAACTCATGATATATATAAATGACTGAGCATAACATTTAAACAGGTTTCAATCACTTTCACACATCAACACAAAGTAAATGTGTGCATTTCCTAGTTAGTCTGTTCTGTTTCTTTACATTGTTTCTTATAGATCTCCTTCTCACATGCTTTCCATTTCTTTCCCAGCTGGTACTTCCACAAATTCTTGGCTCTGCTGTAAGTACAAGCTGAATAATATGATTCCAAACATTTACAAGCCTATGGCATACAGATTTTTGTTAAGGAGGGGCCTCCTGAAGCATTAGTATTCTTAGTTGCTTCAATAGTGGAAATAAAAGGAGGAGAAGGAGGCAGCTTCTTTCTTGAAAGTTAGAGCCAACAGGACCTCCTCAGGATGAGTGGCCTCCTTCAGCTAGCTGGATTACAGTTAGTTCAATAACCAAAATCAGGATCAAGGTCTAATCATGATTTGTGTTGTCCAAATATGATAAGAAGCTGCTCTTTACACAAATGCACCACTGAAATCATGATATATACAATACGAATACGTAAGAATAGGGAAAGTAGCATGACATTAGCCAATGTAATACTACCTTACTACCTTGTGATGGTGTTAAGTATCTAATTCCAATCATGACTAGGTTATTCACTAAATCATCCATCAAAGGCAGCCACTGTATTGGAAATATACTGTAAAATCTGATGGATAGTAAGAATAGCTTACAAAATGGCTGTAGTCAGTGAGTTTCACCTACTATTCAGCCCAAGAACATGCTTTACTCTTCTGCTATGGCAATGGCTACAAAAAAAGCAAAAAACCCCTAACAACAGGGAAAAAAATAAAAATCACATTTGCAATGTGCAAAAAGGGTCCCCTAATGACTTTCATTTCTAATTAAAAAAATGAAGAAAACCTCAAGTTTCAAAAAATTCCAAACTATACCACAACCCATTTAACATTAAAAATGTTTTATCACTGCACATTTAAAATAGGTACATTAACATCTGCATTCACAGGATATTATTGCTAATACTCACCAGTTAATGCATAAAAGTCATATCCTTACCTGATCATACAGCTTTTCATCTACTAGGAGGTAAGTCTTTGCCCAACGCTTGAGGAACCATACAATATCTTTGCCCATCTGAGGGCTCAGGAGGTGCGTGAGATTTGCTCTTATTGCTCTAGATTCTACTTCTGACACTCTTAAAATAGCAGATAACAACCTGCAGATTTAAAATACAGTTGAGGATGCCAAGAGTGGGTTTTGGAGAAGCAAGGCAAACACTTCCATTTTTCATAAAATAGGACAGAAGGAACAGGGTAACACGAAGCAGTTCAACTCTAATGAAGTAAAAAGCACCTCAATTTATTGTTTGTTTAAATATGAGGAGAGAGAGAGAGAGGATAGACATCATCTAAACAGTCTGAATAGACATTTAAAAAAAAACAGTGATTATCTTTGACATTAAAATTACTGCAACAAAGAATCCTCAAAAGCATTCTGACAGTAAGGGAACAAAGACCAATGGAAGACTACTCTGAGTGCTTGAAAAGCTTCTCTGAAAAATTGATTCTCCGTTGTACCATCAAGCTTAGTGAACAAGTGGGTCCTAAGTGTGCAGTTTTTGCAGTGTGATGTATACTAAAGAACAAATACAGAAATGTCCAGTTGTTTTCTCTGTTTCATTGCTATAGAGAAACAACCCAAAACAGACTACAGTCAGAATACAATCAGTCCATCAAACTACATTAAATAGTAACTTTTGTAGTGTATAAATTAAATTTGGTAAGAAGGTGATAGTGCACAAGGAATTTAGCAGTTGATGCTAGTCTATTTCTTGAAGATCCATTTTTTAATAGCCTCTTCCAGAAGAAGAAATGTTAAGTAGATAACTGCTAATCTTGGGTAATCTTGTAATTTTCAGAAGTGAGAGAATTCAAATTGAGGAATCCTTTGTGGGCATCAGCATTCTGGCAAAAAGAAAACAGAAATACTCCATCCTGCTCCTTTTATAGGATGTGTGTGTGACAACAATTCCTCCCTCACCAAGTACCAATTTTGCTGCTACTGCCAAGCTTGGGCAGTAACTCATCTTCAAAGAAGACAAGCTTACTGGTGCTCTGGAAAGCATTTGCTTAAGCTGTATATGTGCTGAATGAATTCCAGAGTATACTATCTAAAGATTTTGATCTACCAACTTTATGGTAATTGATGTAATTTTAAAGGTTTTCTGTAATCAACAGATCAAAGATGGAGTTTCAGTAGAGACAGAAAAACATTTATGGTTATTTTCAAGACTTTGGCTCATGCTCTCTGTTAAGACTATTAGGTCAATCTAGTCAATTTCAACCTTCACACGTCTTGACTCAGTTTTATCTGTTTTGATGCCTTACTCTCATTTTTCTTCTCAATCCTCCCTTGGCTTACCTTGACTTGAGTATCATCTCTATTTACCCTTGCCTTTTTCCTACCCCTCCCCCCAAAACCACTTTTCTGTCTTTTCTTAATCTCTTTTGCAGCATTGCCTTAATAAATGTCTGTTATAAAACCATTCTTATGACTTGTTTTTAATACTTAAGAGACATTTCTTTTCCAACAGTCAGTGTTTACATACTGCTTTTTTACTTTTCAAATTTACAAAAGTCCATTCACATCCTAATTTTTTTTTTGCTCTGAAAAAAGCATTTAACATACTTTATAGCATGAGAAGTATCCTTACCTAATTACAGAATCCGTTCTGTTGTACCCTGGGATGGAAGAGGCTTTTTCTCCTGGAGATCCCAGAATCTGAAGCGTTGTGTTGATGTCAACCTCAGCTGAATGTTTAATGGAATATTCCATTACTTCTGGAGGTATTAGCGGAGTCTCTCCCTGAGTATCATTAGCCAAGAGGTAGCCTTGCATTAAAAAAGAAAGAGTGATCATAACTGCTGAACCCAGGACACTACCCTAGGTTAATTGATGGCTTTTTGACTAGAGAATCTATTGGCTTAACTGCAGACATCACACCAGAATCAAATGTTTTTACAAACCCTGACTATCGCTGTTTATATATGTGTAACTTTACAATCCTTAAAGCCATTCAGTATAGATGACCCTAAAGTAACGAGAAACCAAGACTAGAAAAAACCAACTAAACTAAAAGAGGAAAAAAAAAAAATTAAAAGAGAAAAGGCTTTGGCTTGCCTCAAAGAACTTCAGCAAATTCAACTATTGG
This sequence comes from Agapornis roseicollis, assembly GCA_002631895.1. Taxonomy (NCBI): domain Eukaryota; kingdom Metazoa; phylum Chordata; class Aves; order Psittaciformes; family Psittacidae; genus Agapornis; species Agapornis roseicollis. Next base: position 121,298 of record NDXB01010380.1, read on the forward strand.
GAGGTGGGAGGGATACGGGACGACAAACAAAAGAAACACGTTTTGTTGTCACTTTTTTCTTCTATTATGTGATAAAAAAGCCTTGATTTAGAGCTTTCTCCACTGGGTCCACCTCATTTGGGACTTCTGTTCCATTAACATTTCAAATCTGTTGGAGACTTTCAGACAGCAAGCACATGTGCTGTAACAAAGTCTTCTTAGTATAGCAACTACAGACCAGGTGAATCATGGGATTTTAACACTCTGGTGTCCATACAATTAATTCCAGCTTTAGTCGTACTTTTCAGTGTCTGATTTCATAACCATCTGTGAGCTCTGTTCCACAGTTATACAAAATTGTAAAACACATTCATACCAACATCTGAGAGTGACTAACACAGATGTTCAAAAAGACCCCATAAAATTTAATCAGGCACACATTTTTCCTAACAAAGTACTATCCTAACAAAGCCACTATCTCAGTTGTTACTACGTTGTGCAAACAGATGCAAGATAATTCCATTTAAAAATCAAAACCAAACAGGTTCTAAATTCAAGTGCCATGAAAGAAAAAAATACCAGGACATGGATCATCAGCATTGAGAGATTCTGAAACTTAGTTCTTCGTCATCTCTGAATAATACCATTATCCTGATCTCATGTTGATTCCCTTATAACGTCATGTGCCCCCAGACAATACAACTGATATCATGAACTGACTAATTTCTTAAACACGTTGACACATGTTAAAAAAAGAAACAAAAAACCAATCTATAAGAAACTTAGTTGTGGGAACTTCCAAAGGACATTACCTCATGTAAAGATTTCATCAATCTGTTAGAGATAATGTTCAGATTACTTAAGACAGATGAAAGTAAAACAAAGACTTTGTGAGTAGTATATGTAAGATGAAGGCATCATTAGGGATAAAATTTATAGTCCATTAGTAGTTGATATACAGGGAATTTTTTTGTCCTGAGGTGTTCCAGCTGCAATAAGAATACCAGAATAAGTACTATTTAAAGCTGTTCACTAACCTGTGACTAAAATAAGCCAATGAATGTCCTCATACAGGTCATCAAGCACTTTATTATCAATTGAGCCTGATGCTGGTGAAGCAAGTAACTGCTGCTGATGCCTCTGCAACTGACCATGGAGCCTTGTCACTCGGTCTTCTAATAAACTGTGGATAAATAACAACATAACTTCACTGGTTTTAAACTATTTCTGCAAAGTCAGGCTTTTCAGATGTGATAGCTTTATTGATTTGCATTCATAACTATTTTATTTGTACCTTGTAAGAAGGGGTATACAGTGTTCTGCAGCAATTCTCCCCAGCATGCCTACACTGGCCAACTGGTCACAGAACTGGTCTCTGTCATCTTCCTGCAGCTCACTTATTTCTTCTTCTTCCCGAGAGGCCACACCATTGGCAGTCTTTGGGTATTTCAACAAAATCAAAAGCAACCAGTTAGTGTTATACTTGTTAAATTTTATCACTGCCACAATATTCTACATTATTTTCATGCTTTCTTTCCATGCTTTCCATCCATGTTTTGCATGGATGAACAGACTCTTACTAAATTAGACACAGAACAGTTAAAGAGGACTAAACATAGCTTCATGTTGTTTTAAAAATCAGCATTTCACAAACTTACTAGCAAAATACCCTATTTGTTAATTGTATATTTGCTACCATTCCCAATAGTGCTCATAAGTAAAAACATCATCTGTGAAAACAGTCAAAGATAAGATGTATGAGAACTGATACTTGTTATTAATAGGAAAAGCCCAAGGTGAACAGTAACAAAACCAGCTTCTTTACACCAGAGTTGTTTATAAATCAGATCTGTGGACCATCCACTGTTAGAAGTCAAAGATATTTTCAGTTATCTGAGATCTTACATCAGTAACATAATAAGCGGTATTTTTCATGATGAAATGAAAATAATTGCTTTCATTAAAGATTTTCCATAACCCATTTTTCAGGGGGAGGGGAGGGCTTTATAAAGTAAATGCTGTAAGCAGAAGACTAATAATAATAATCATCATCATCATCTAACTTCTTGCTGATGCAGAAGTTGCACTGATTTCTCAAAGCTTATCTCATCTACATTATAAAAAACAAATAATAATCAGACCATAATCCTTGAAGATATGTAGAAACTAAGTACTGATGTTAAAAATAGTTTTAAAAACAGCTCTTAGAGAATCATAAAATTTACACAACTAACAAAATAAAATACACGTGACTGTTAAAGCTATCTGTCTGTTTTGTTTCTATGAAGGCTCTGGAAAACTGAATCCATACGCAGCTCTTTATCCAAAGCGCTTTAAACCCATATTTTCTTCATGTAACCCAGCAAATCATTCTCTTCTGGCAACTTCAAAGTTGCAGCTGTTTACTGAAGGGTGAGCCTCTGGTCTCAAAGCAGAGACTGAAAGTTCCTGTTACTGCTTTGATATTGAACAAGAAGCATTCTAAAATGCCAGCTGTGGCTTTTAAAAGGTTACCCATGGGATAAATGACTTATCTCACAGAATGACATGAATTAACCTGTGTATACAAGTTATGTCAAGACCGCCTGATATGAGTTCAAAGTTCTGTTGTGAAATATTTCTCCCTGGTTTGGCACTGTTATTACTGTTACATATTGGGAGTGCAGAATTAAGTTTTATGGTGCTTTCTCTAGAATTTAGGAATTTGTTTTATCCAAAAGAACCACAAAATATTCTGAGTTTCTCCTAGTCTGAACATGATCTTTCTACATTTTTTCATATATTTATGCATGTCAATTACACTTCAAAATTGTATTTTAAAGTATACGAGTGCAAGTTAACAACCGTATAAAAGTCATACAATTTCATATAGGATTTTTTATAGGTCCTTCTCTAGGACCCTAGTCCAGAGAAGGACAGTCAAGAATTTAGTAATTTTATCTGTGGAAAGAATAGCAAAATGCATGTTCATTTGAGTAACAGGTTTACTTTTTTCTATTTATTTTTTAAAATTATTTCCAACTTTATATTCCTTTATTTCCTTTTCAGAATGCAAGAAACAGACTGGAAAACAGCCACTAAAGAAAAAATTCAGCAAATTTCCATTTTCAAAGTCACAAATACGAATTCTACATTAGCTCCTTTCAGCTGCATAATACAGTATGCACCAAAAGACATGGGCTAGTTACTATATATCATCACAAAAAACTACCAGTATGGGGGCTTACCAAATTCCTTGTACCATCAGGAGCAGCTAGGTGGCACTGAATATAGGAATTAAAGACCTGAACAGCATGCTGGGTAAAGAAACCTTTATGGAAATGTTTGTCATCTTGTACCAAAGTAAGCCAAGATTCCAGCAACTTATCATATGCTTCCATATACACCATGTCATCTTTGTCAAGCTGTAAGAGATAAAAGAAATAAAAATCTTAGTCCTAAATGACACCAGAGGAATATACTTATATCCATTATTATTTAAGCAATGTTTTTCTAATGTTGAAACAATTAAAAAAAGCAGTCACAAAACCCATCTAAAGATAGCCAAGAAACCAGAATGAACTGAAGCAACACATCAAAAAGGTGAGTACAGCTTTCATGCTTGCTAGGCTTTAAAACATGAAGAGTTTAGCTATATCTCTTCACGTGATGTTCAAAATCAAAACAGTATTAAATTAACCCACTAATGCATGATTACCTAAACAAAGAAGCTACCAAGCTTTTACCCCAAAGATGTCAAGCAGCTCAGCTGCTAACTAGAAGCAAAGAATTGAGCCATTTCTTTTTAACTAGACAAATATGAATCATGTGCATATAGATTTGTATGTATTCCACTATCTCTGAAATAAAGATAAAAGATGATAATTCTCTGTTCCTGAGGAAATCGTTGCAACATTGCATGTGTTCAAGAAACCTTACTACAGGTAACTAGTTTTGATGATGATACACAACTTCCCATTCTATGAACAAACAAACAAAAAGTAGAATTCTACAGAGTAAGACTGCACCTCCAACTGCTTACTCAATTTACTCCAATTGCTTACTGCATCATGTTTTTACTTATTCCTATATGTTTCTATGTAGTACACAAGCTGCAAAAAGAAATAATGTATCTGAAAAACAAAGTCCCAGGTTACAGGCCAAATAGCAAAGAGGGTGTTTCTTTCTTAAAAGTATTTTTAATGTACCTATTAACTTCTTGATTTGATGCAGAAATTGAACTCGGAACTATACATCCAACTTCAAATAACCTAAGCGTGACTGTACAGATAAACATACTGCTAAAGCAGGACATTCCTATCCTCTAAGAAGTCTTCTCAGGTTTTAAACAACGGGATCACTCACAAAAGTTACTCTGAGATAGAAGAGCTCAGTAAAATGATAGCTTAATAAAATATTAAAGCCTTAATCATGCTCCAGACAGAAGAATTTGTGACTTTCAGTGAAGCTACAGACATGGCTGGATGAATGGGCAAGGAAAACACTGGCTGGAAAACTAGTATCGCGTTGGAAACATTTCAAGAAAGTTTCACAGAATCATTTTATAACTGCAAAGTGGTCATATTTACAGAAGGAAAACATGGGATACACTGATACAAGTATGAAAACAAAAGCTGAAGTAAGGTGCCAAAATCGCATTCAACAGTAACATAAGCCACAAATATAGGATGGACACTGTATCTTTCTAAAACCTGCCTAAAAGACACATTAATTCAAAGACTGTCATTCAATCCTGAAGTATTTTGACATGTGTATAATATATTTACATACTATAACTTACATATAAGTTTTAATAATGTATAATAATCCAGAGCATAAATTAATAGAGACATGTCTTTTTATAAACAACAAAAGAAATCTATCCAATTCATACAGACGTTAATGCCATGGAAAAAAAGTTTTTAACGCTTTAAGGTATTCTCATAAGGAAGCTTGGATTAATAAGTGCCTCTATAAATACTTGCCAAAATAGTAGAAAGAGTTTATCCTTATTGAACAAATTTGATCACAAAGAAACTACCAAAGAATTCCCAATCCTTATTTCAGATGAGCTACAGCTGGGCTACCAAAGATGCCACACAGGCAAATTAAATGACATGCTGTAGACTGGTGAGCTAAATCATTCTGATGGATCCGACAGAAGCAATTGCAGAGCCCAGTTCAGCACTCAGACCTTCAGGAGAGGCAAGATAAAAAAGAAATCAGGGAAGTCAAAGCAAAAATGTTTAATTTCTCTAGGATGGGAAACCTGGCTACGTCTTCCTTGGGAGTCTGATGACCCTTAAAACTTCTAAAATTTGCCAAGCAGCAGCAAGCTGGAAAGAGTTGGAAGCACAGCAGAGAGGACTAAATTCAGAATGATGTCTCCCGTCCCATGACACTGAAAATAAAAAATATCATGAAACATGAGCAGTGCATCAAGATTCATTTTGGGGAAAAAAGGCCTTTGATTTTATTTCTGTTCGACTTTTAATCCAACATCCTGTTTGTACTCTTCACTAATTCAGATGGAGACTATTTGATTTCTACTTCTTATGCAGTGCTTATGCACTGCTACGAGTGTTTAAACTCCCAGCACTGCTGAAGCTTACTGCCCTCCACCAGCATAGCTTTTCAGGTGACTGTTTCAACATCAGTCAACCAACCTCTGCAGCTGCAACAGGCAAGTTAATGTAAAACAGCATTTGATATTATGTTTGGATTGGGTTTTTTTCCCCCTTGGTTTAAAATCAGCATTAGCTGCTGTGAAGTGCTTTGCATATTATGGTTCAGGACCATCTAAGTTTTTATAGCAGGTCTTCAGCTAAGTAGACTCCTTGTGCTTGACAGGGTTTCTGCAGTGCTCACAGGAGGTATTCTGCTTGCATATGAAGTGGCAGAAATATGGAGAAAACAGCTTTTCCAACCAGCAAAGCTTAGGAAGTATACCTGCCTGCATTCTGCTGCACATCAGATTTCTGAAAAGTTCCAGGAGTATTATGAGGACTCTAGTGAGCCCAACACACAAGGTATTTTATCTACGAAAAGTTCTTCATTAACAGATAGTACACGAGCTCCCAGACGGTCTGACTACAGGCAGTCTAAACAAGAAGCTCAGGAACACATTAACCATGGCTGGGGCATTCCTAAGCCAAAAGATTGTTTTCAGGGATGCAAAGTAGTATATCTACAGGCAGAGCATGCAGTATCATTATGCCTCTGTAGCAGTGTGTCAGCAATAAGATATGCTAAGATACAGGAGTTATTTTTTTTTGAAGGACCACCACCAACAGAATTCTGTATCTTCCTAGAAATCAGAGAAACAGCATGAAGTTGAGATGTCTGTAAGAGCTATGACAGAGTAGAAGGGGTGGAAGCGTAAATGTTTCTATTTGCAAAGAATGATTCAAAGATTCTAGGACACTGAGAAAATTTTCTCTTAAAAACAAAAAAAATCTTGTATTCGCTCTGATGTTGCTGAATCTGTGAACATACTTAACACTGAAAAGACTTTCTTCAGCAAAAAATTATGGGATTAAGCAAGTGTTGGCAGCCAGTTTATTCAGATAAATAGCCAGCCATTTCCAAAACAGACTTAGTACAGACAGTGGTACAAGCTACCATAAGCTTTTTGTGAAGAGATGAAGTGTTTTGAATAGCCTTATGTTAAGCACTGTTTTCACTAAACATGGTTCTAGCTCTCAAATAACAGAGCAGAGGAAAAAACATTTATTAAAATTATTAAAACCTTAATTTAAATGATGAGTGTCTGTGGTTTTGCTCCATCTTTTCTAGGATTTCAGGAGCATTCTTAATGTGCTAGTAAGCATCAAAACATATATTCAGTGTTATGCTAGGAAGTCTCAAAAGCAGGGCAAGTTTTGACCAGTAAGGTATGGAAATTAGCTGTATTATAGATTCTAAATTTAATCACCAATTTTTTGATTAAGATATGAACACACTTGAAAGTTTCAGTGAGTGCTGGGTCACATATAATACATTTTAACCTCGCAGCAAAGAAACTATCTAACGCTCTGCAAGAAATGCCGATTAACACACCTGTGATCTCTGGTAAAGAAACACATCCACCAACTTTATAACTAAATACTTTTGTAATTGTTTTCAAATGCAGGTAATTAAGCCCAGTCAATACAGCAAAAATGGCAAAATTCATACTTTTTAATGATAATGAGGGACATATTGGCTAATAACTTAATAATCACACTTTAAATTGATAGCTGCTGCATGTAAAAACAGTTCAAGTGCAAGACTGTTTGCCTTAATTCTTATGGACTTTTCCCCTTAAACTAGGTCTCTACAGAAGTTTTTATCTTTACATACAATTTTTAGAAGACTCAGACTACCCCAACTGCTCTTAAATGTTACAACTGAAGTTAGAAAGAAGTAAACAGAAAAAAAACCTCTGAATTTCTGTGCTAGGTTTGTTCATAGAATTCCCATTTGAACTGCGTCAGCAATGATGGGATGATTCAAACCACTTAAAAGTACGGTGTTATCAACAGATCTTAACAGCTACATTAACTTAAAACACAAGTTCCTGACTCAGAACTCTTGACAGCAGTTAAGTTTCAGTCTGTTCATCTGTTTGTGTAGTCATTTTAAGCTTTCAAAACTAACTCATTATCAACAACAGTTTTCAGAAAAGTCCTACAAGAACAAGTCAGCAATATTTTTAATGGAATCCCTTCTTTCTAAAATGGGAAATATAACAAGTGCTTTAAATCAAAGTCTGAATGATGCACAGTGTGCAATTACGTTGTTTAAAACAAAAAGAAAATCCTCAGATGTGATTTCAGAAATATCTAGAACAAAACCACTGAATTCACAGCAGTTATTAATAAACAGCCAAATTCTCATGTTACGTATGCTTATCACAAATAGGAACAAAAAAAAAAAAAAAACAAAAACCCAAAAAAAAAAC